>OZ038479.1:2470882-2490882 GCA_964036315.1 Acanthosepion esculentum | reverse complement strand
TAAATACATATATAATCTTTAATATAAGCATATAAGGAAATAAGCTTTAAAATAAGCATATATATGAAATCTGTCAGTCTTGAAGGTTACACTTTAGCTGGTGATAGTGGTACAACATCTGTTATGGCTATAGAGCCCCACAGAGAGTAAGAGTTTCGATTACATGTGAAGACCCTCTCTTCTGATATCACCTTCTTTTCTGTCATGCATGCCCCCCCCCACCACCACCAGCAACGAGACTTTATTTCTCGTCTCCCTGCTGAAACACTGGGTGCATATTGTGTCTCCAGCATGAGCAATTATTGGCTACCTTTTTCCACCTCTCAATCTCCATCATGTCACTTTTGCAGACATCTTTGCAGTGAAGATGAGGCTGCTCGCTTGCTAGTGACCAGTTCCTCATACAAAAGGAACTTCAGAACCCTCTCATCTAGTATATGGAGTATTTGTCCAAACCAGTGCTGTTGGAGAAGAGTGGATAGACTGGGTTACTTGGGAGAAGTGAGAACGATGGCACTGAAAAAGAACCAATCCTAGCAGTTTCACTCTCAAATCTCCTGTTCTGCTTGTGGGAACAAATGGAGAAATCTCTCTCTACAAAATATCTACTCAAAACATTTCTGAACTCGGAAATGCCACATTTTCTCTGCCAAAATACCACTATTTTGAACCCTCTATTACAACCACATATAAAAGCTCTTAAACAGGAATTTCACGTGTTGGGGTTTGTTTATTCCATTCTTACTGTCAAGCGCACACTAGCAGCCAGGAAAATTCCTACAATATATTGTTTTGGTCTCAACTTATAAAATAAGTATATAAGGTTTTAAAAATTATATAAGTAAATACATACAGTGCTGTTCGATAAAATTGACTCACCTGATTTTTTTTTTGCTTAAAATTTTTTTTGCCTATTCTTTTTGGAGTCAAACTAATTTTTAATCTTACTAATATAAAGACCCCTTCCCGACCACCTAGTAAAAAAGTTTACTCACCCTAAGGTATTCTATTGATAATTATAATTTTGGATATAAATGAGATTTAGGGAAAAACTGTGCAAAAAAGTGACTCACTTATTTCCTGCAACTAGTAATCAATAGAAACATAACCGAACAGCTTTAAATAAAGAATAATAGAGGTATAATTTATTTATAATAGGTAATATAGTTCGAAACATTTAATAATCTATGGGTCCTCCTTTATTTTGAATAACATTTTCAACCCTTTTTGGCATCGACTTGATTAGGTTCTGGCAAATCTCATCTCCAAGCATTGAATTCCATTTGGATATGAAATTCACAATCAAATCCTATTTGTTGCTCAACTACTTTCTTGAGAGGCTGTACTTTATAATGCTCCATAAGTTTTCTATGGGGTTGAGGTCAGGAGATTGGGGTGGCTGTGTCACAACACTCACCTGCTTCTCATCAAAGTAATCCTTCATCAATTTTGATTTGTGACAGGGAGCATTATCCTGCATAAAAATGAGCTTGGTGGGGTCGATTTGCACCCTTTCAGCAGAAGGGAGCAGGCAAGACTCTAAAATTCTCTTGTACTGCTCACTCCTGAGGGTCTTTTCAACAGGTTTTAAGAAACCAGTTCCATGAAAAGAAAAGCATCCCCAGAACATTATACTGAACGGATGCTTGACAGTACTTACTGCTAAATTCAAAGAGCTTTCAAAGCTTCTTCTTCGGAATTTAGATCGCTTATCCTTTGAATTTAGCTCAACTTTCGTTTCATCGAAGAGAATATTTAGTAAAAAAAAATCAGGTGAGTCACTTTTATCGAACAACACTGTATATAAGATTCAATATGAGCATGTCAGGAAATAAGCTTTAAAATAAGTATATAAGTAAATACGTCAGTCTTGAGAGTTCTACCTTAGCTGGTGATAGTGGTACAACATCTGTTATGGCTATATGGGCCCACACGGGAGTGACAGTCTCATCTGAAGTGAATCCATGTGAAGACCCTCTTCCTTGATATCACCTTCTTCTTTCCTTACTGTCAAGCATGCTTCTCTCCTGCTCCAACCCTGGTCGTAAATTGTGTCTCCAGCACGAGCAATTGTTGGCTACCTTTTCCCACCTCTTGATCTCCACTGCCTTCATGTCACTTTCGCAGACAACCTTGAAGCGAAAATGAGGTAACCCTCTTACTATGTATCCCACATACTGACTCGTTCATGCAAACACACATATAACAACATTTCTCCTTGATGGTCTGAGCACCATCTGGAAGTCCTCCATCTCTGACAATGTTAAGAGGGACTTCTTTAAGGCCACGGTAGAATCTGTCTTGCTCTACGACTCAACAACATGCACACTGATGAAACACCAAGAAGCATCACTCGATGGAACATACATAAGGATGATATGAGCTGGAAGAAACAGCCAACAAAGAAACACGTTCTTCCGATCCCAGTTTTGCTAAGAAAGAGAAGGCTTCAGCTAGTTGGTCACTCCGGGAGAAATAAGTCAGAGCGTGTGGGCGACACCCTCCTATGGAACACATTGCGCTGCAAATGTTCAGTTGGAAGACTTCAACACGCCTACATTGACCAATTTGTAGATGACTCTGGATACCATCTTGAGGACCTGTTGACAGCGATGTCTGACAGAGATGGATGGAAGGAATGAGTCAGGAAAAATTCTCGACCCGATGATGATGACTGTTTCTCTCAATCTCCACCATTTCACTTTTGAAGACATCCTTGAAGTGAAGACGAGGCCAGTTCCTCATACAAAAGGAACTTCGGAACCTTCTCATCTGGCATATGGTGTATATGTCCAAGCCAGTGCTGTTGGAGAAAAGCATATATACTGGGTTACTTGGGAGAAGTGAGAACTATGGCATTGGTGACCCAGTTGGACCAACTGATGCTCAGAATGTGTTTCAGACAGTGAAGTTGAAAGATGCTGCATTTCCTCTCCTTAGATTAAATCAAGTATTCAATTCAGTAGGTTACCTAGATTGGTATACACCTGATGAAGGGTAGAGAGCACAGCACTTGAAACGATGTCAATGTAATAACAACAAAGAACTTTGTTTTTTAATTCAATTAAAAATTTAATTACAAAACAGTACTTTAATATTAATAACAATATTTGGAAAATTTTTAAATTAATCAATTCAATAAAAAAAAAACAGTATTTACACTTACATTTTAATTAAGAAATTATATTTTTTATAGAATTATTATAGAACAACTGTTTTTTCAACTGAGTCAATAAATTCAAAACAAAATCAGTATTTACACTTAATTCAATTAAAAAATATATTTCAGAATAATGACAGTTTTTGAAGTTGATAGAACAAATGTTTTTTTTTCAAAATTAAATACAAAAACAGTTCAATAAACCTAAATAGCACTGAAATTAGTTATCAAATAGAACAGAGGTGAGTCTACTGCATGTGAACCAAACATTGCAGAAATCCACATAAGGAAACATACAGAAGAAACTTCAGAACGCTCTCATCCAGCATACGGTGCACATATCCCAGTCAGTACTGCTGCAAAAGAGTGTATAGGTCGGGTTACTGGGGACGAGTGAGAACTATGGCATTGGTGACCGAGATGTACCAACTGATACCCAGAATGTGTCTCAGTGAAGTTGAAAGGTGCTGAGATAAATCAAGTATTCAATTCAGTAGGTTACCTAGATTGGTATACACCTGATGAAGGGTAGAGAGCGCAGCAACTGAAATGATGTCAAAGTAACAAAGAACTTGTTTTGTTTTAATTCAATTAAAAATTTAATGACAAAACGGTAGTTTACATTTAATAACAATTTTTTGAGAATTTTTGAAAGTTTTCAAATACTATTTACATTATTCGGACTATTGTCCTCAATTTTGTCACCATATTTATCACAACGTTTCGGGCGTTGTACGCTCAGTCCTTCTTCAGGAGCCATGTGTCCTCAAGATTTAATAAAAAACAAAATTTTATCGCAGTTTTAAAAACATTTAAATTTTAAAAAGTCTTTTCCTCTACAAAGAAAACATACCGGTTTCATCTGATTTGGTTTTCCTTATGGTAGGGAAACGGATAAACTGTTAATTTTTATGTAAGCTAATATTTTGAAAATGTTCCATTTTGGTGTAATTATTTCGAAAATGACAATAAAATTTTGCGCTCAATTACAGCTTAAGATTTATCGACAATGCAAGTTCGATCCCTTTTGCATTTTCTGGCCGCGATTACTTATTTACATTATTTATTTTAAAATGCGTGTATTTATTTCTCAAAATGAATAGTTTTCATTTAATTAGTATTTGTTCCAATTAAAATTGTTTCTTTACAGAAGTGAAGTTTTATTAAATAAAGAATTCTTTTTTATTAAATTGGTTTCTATTTGTTATATAAAAATTGACAGCTTTTCTAAATAAATAATATCACTTTCAGAAAAAAAAAACATTGAAAGAAAGGCTCAGGTTCTTATTTTGATATGGAGATACTGAATACCTTGCCACACTCTTTGGTTTCGGCAATTCTTTAAGCTGATCTTTCTGCCTCTGACAACCTTTTCTGAAAGTTCAAACAGCCTTTCTACTGATCGATTCCATGTCCTTCTGCATAATTAAATACTTTTAATTTAAAACTTGCATCATAACTCTGTCTTTCACTCATTAGTGTTTGCAACAATTAAAATGATAAACTATAAATTCGTCTATCAATCAACAATATCACTGCCCAATAGTTTTCATTTAATTAGTATTTTTTCCAATTAAAAGTAAGAAGGGAGGTAATACATGAATAGTTCCAATAAAGGTCATGGTAACTGTCACTTCTCTCTTTCTTTCTTTTTTATATCAGATATAAAAAAGGTGGTTTTCGACAATTCCTTGAAGATCATCTTAGTGTTACTGCATCTTTGGGAACCAAAGTAGTAGGTGGAATCTCAAAGCCAGTAAGCATGGGCGTATGAATTTCAGTGATATCGAGTGGTTTATGATGGATATATGACTTTCATTCATTTATTTCTGAAAGAGAGAATTATCCACTCTAATCTTTCAAGAATGTAATTTCTATTTTAATTGTCAGATTGTTTTTTTAATCCTTTCAGGCACATAATTTTGATTATATTTTTTTATTTTTAAATCTCTGCAGCCTCATTGTCATTGTAGTGAAATAGATTTTAGCTGACTAAACTAAATTTGAAATGTTATTCTTCCTCCAAGCGTATTTCTCCTTTCTGCAGAAATAAGTCCTTTTAATTTAAAACTTGCATCATAACTTTCTTTTACTCACGATTAGTGCTTGCAACAATTAAAATTATAAACTATAAATTCGTCTATCAATCAACTATATCATTGCGCAATGCAAAATAGTGTAAATATTTTTGCACTGTTATTTGTAAATAACACTTAAGAACGCATTTTTAATTTTATGTGAAACAACGATTAAAGAAAATTATCTCCAAAAATATATTTCATTTCTTTAAGTCATATTCTCCAAAGTATCTTGACAAAATATATATATTTTGCAGAATGAATCATGGGATTAGTTTTTCTTTCTCAATAAACATCTACACGTGGTTCCTTAACTGATGTATGCTTGTTCAGGATTTCAATATCAAGGGCCTTGATCGAACGGTGACTGATGGATCAATGAATATTTTATAATGTTTCTTTATTTATTGTGATGGATATGTGAATCTAGCAGCATGAGGGAATTTAAAGCAGTGAGTCAGTATATATGATAGATAAATTGTTTTTATACAAAGAAAAAACCACACCTTTAGTGTTTACGGGTATCATCGCTGATGCACATGGCTGCAAATTGTGCTGGATAAATAAATGTATTCAAATGGAGAATAGATTTCACTTTACCATACTAATATAATGCTACGTTACAAATGATTTATAGTTTAGTCCACAAAATATTGTTTCTCTTCAGTGTGTGTACGCATGTTTCAACTTAATTGACTTATCTGCAAATACAGATCCACAAACTTTACAAGAATATGGTTTCTCCCCAGTGTGTGTACGTATATGACTCATCAAATGAGATGAACATGAAAATGCACATCCACAAACTTCACAAGAATATGATTTCTATCCGTTGTGTATAAATATACACCAAACGAGATTTGAATGAAAATGCAGATCCACAAACTGCAAAAGAACAAGGTTTCTCTTCACTGTGTGTACGCATATGTTTGACCTTTGATGTCTTATTTGAAAATGCATATCCACAAATGTCACAAGAATATGGTTTCTCTCCATTGTGCATATTAGACTAGTGTAAAAATGCAGATTCACAAACTTCACAAGATTATGGATTCTGTCCAGTGTGTGTACGCCTATGTCTCACTAAATCAGAATTTCGTGCAAACCCAGATTCACATACTTCACAAGAATATGGTGTCTCTCCAGTGTGTGTACGCATATGTTTGAGCTTATTTTGCTTCCTTGAAAATGCAGATCCACAAATGTCACAGGAATAAGGTTTCTCTCCAGTGTGTGTACGCATATGTGTCACTAAATAAGAATTGCGTGAAAATGCAGATCCACAAATGTCACAAGAATATGGTTTCTCTCCAGTGTGTGTATGCATATGTCTCACTAAATAAGAATTGCATGAAAATGCAGATCCGCAAACTTCACAAGTATATGGTTTCTCTCCAGTGTGATTATGCATATGTGTCACTAGATGTGATTTATCTGCAAATGCAGATCCACATACTTCACAAGAATATGGCTTCTCTCCAGTGTGTGTACGCATATGTCTGACCTTATTTGACATATGTGAAAATAAAGATCCACAAATTTCACAAGAATATGGTTTCTCTCCAGTGTGTGTACGCATATGTATCACCAAATGAGAATTGCATGAAAATGCAGATCCACAAATGTCACAAGAATAGGGTTTCTCTCCAGTGTGTGCACGCATATGTTTCATTTTATTTGACTTCTCTGAAAATGCAGATCCACAAACTTCGCATGAATATGGTTTCTCTCCAGTATGTGTACGCATATGACTGATCTTATTTGACTTCTGTCGAAATGCAGATCCACAAATGTCACAAGAATATGGTTTCTCTCCAGTGTGTGTACGCATATGTCTCACTAAATAAGAATTGCGTGAAAATGCAGATCCACAAATGTCACAAGAATATGGTTTCTCTCCAGTGTGTGTACGCATATGTCTCACTAAATAAGAATTGCATGAAAATGCAGATTTGCAAACTTCACAAGTATATGGTTTCTCTCCAGTGTGTTTATGCATATGTGTCACTAAATGTGATTTATCTGCAAATGAGGATTCACATATTTCACAAGAATATGGTTTCTCGCCAGTGTGTGTACGCATATGTTTGACCTTATTTGACATATGTGAAAATAAAGATCCACAAATGTCACAAGAATATGGTTTCTCTCCAGTGTGTGTACGCATATGTATCACTAAATGAGAATTGCATGAAAAGGCAGATCCACAAATGTCACAAGCATATGGTTTCTCTCCAGTGTGTGTACGCATATGGATGACCTGACTTGACTTCTGTGAAAATGCCGATCCACAAATGTCACAAGAATATGGTTTCTCTCCAGTGTGTGTACGCATATGCACCACGAATTGAGAATTGCATGAAAATGCAGATGCACAAATTTCACAAGAATATGGTTTCTCTCCCGTGTGTGTTTGTATACGATTGGCCATTTTTGACTTCCTTGAAAATACAGATCCACAAACTCCAGAGGTGTATCGTTTTACTTCAGTATATGTACCAAAATATCTGTGAAAAAAAAGGTATAAATGATATATTAATAGGGGCAGTGAATAATATAAGCACACTGTATTTGGAGGGATACATAAAAATATTATTTCAAAGATGTAGCAGCAGTCCCCTGCAGTGAAGATAATACTTTTTGCAGAGAAAGAATATTGCTTCATCATCATGTCATATGTTATGAAATGTATATGACTGAAATCAAAACATTGCCTATTCTGAAAGAATTCAAATATAGATCATGAAAAATATTTGTTTATTTTTAAGGTTTCTTTAGATGACAGATTTGATTAATGTAACTGATCAATCCATAGCTGGCCCCACCTGGTGCAAGATTATCTCCCAATGGTACTTATGCCCGGTAAAACCAAAGCAGCATTTTTGTAAAAGCCAAGGAAGAGATCCATTCTTAAGACTCCCAAAAAGAGAATGTCAACAATGGCACAAACAAGAGAGATGAAACTGATCGGGGAAAGAAGATGAAGCTCCAATTGAAGTAACAGTTAACATTTAACACAAAACGCCTGGAAAAGAATGAAATAATTTTCACTTTATTTTAATCAGAGAACATCTTTGCTAAGTCTCTGTGAATGGCAGCGTCGGTATTGAAAGAGTTGAAAGATATGAGAAAAGCAACTATATATATATATATATAAAACGTGGGTCATTCCATGTGAAAACACCAAAAAAAGTTGAAATCTGCACCCACCGACCCTGATTTACTTGAAATTTGCCACAAATGTTCCCCTTCATGAGTTAGGAAAGTGTGCCAAATTACTTTGTGCTCGACTCTACTGTTCCAATTTTAAGTGGGGGTATATAATTTTGCCTCTAAATTAAGGCCGCGCAACGTTGCCAAATTTCAGTGTTTTTTAAAAATTAAAGAAAAATACTTCCGTACCTTCAATATTTCTGAAATTTGGTATGTAGAGCAAATAAGAAATGTAGAATCCAAATATTTAATTATTTCAAGCCTACATTTGATAGAAAATTTTATTTTGTTCATCCAAATACATGACCCCAAAATCAACAACTTTTCACCTATGTAGCTTACGGTCAGTCTATCGAAAATACGTCCTCTTCAATTTTTATAATATTTTTTGCCTAACATCTACAATGCCTACTCAAGTTCACCAAAAAATTTTGTGAGGGTTTTAAGTCTACTTTAGAAGATATGACCCTGCCAAGTTTAGAGTTTTTTTCCTATGTATGTGCAGGATTTCCGAGAAAGATTATAATGAAAGACAATCATCCTAATGCTCCATGACCTCTAAAATGTTGATATTTTATTAATCTTTAAAAAAAAATTATTTAAATATGTTTTGCAGATATTACTTTTTGTACAGATAGATTGTCTTTAAAAAGCAGTAAACATTGCCTCGTGTATAGAAAATTTGTAGATGGCACTTAACAAATGAAGTTAAAAGAAATTCTTTCTGTTTGTTTTTCGTTTAATTATATTTTGGTAAATTATTTTCATGAAACAAAAAAACATTTGATTTTTTTCAGTCTCAAAAAAGTCATAAGATAAATGTGAATCTTTAAAACATAATATTTGTAGTTGGCACTTAACATATTTATATAGTTGAAGGAAATGCTTTCATTACTAATTTAAATTTTTATTTTTTAAATTATTTTCATGAAACAAAAATATTTGATTTTGTTTTAATCAGAAGAAAGTCATAATAAAAATGAATATAAAAAAGTCTTTAAAAGATTACATTTAAACTACACTATGCTCTGTCTGATCCTGAAACATCTGTCACTTAGTATCCAAGGTGGTATTTTTACGAATTACTTGGATTTTTTACTTTCACACTGGATTTGAAGTACAGTAGTTTCTTTTTTCAGTTAAAGATGAATTGTTCTATTTATACTGAGCTAACAGTTGAACCATGGCATTGTTTATTCAATGATAAACA
This sequence comes from Acanthosepion esculentum, assembly GCA_964036315.1. Classification (NCBI taxonomy): domain Eukaryota; kingdom Metazoa; phylum Mollusca; class Cephalopoda; order Sepiida; family Sepiidae; genus Acanthosepion; species Acanthosepion esculentum. The sequence continues at coordinate 2,481,221 of OZ038479.1, read as the reverse complement.
GGTTGGATTGATTTCAGTCGATCAGTTGGATGCAATGGATGTAAAGCTTATTGCCTATAGAACAGGACTTGATGAGGATAAAATACAGACTATCTGTTACCATCACAAACAGACCTTGTTGACTAACTATGAATGGCTTGAAAAGAGATGTCGTAATACATTTAAAAATCGTAAAATGCAAATCAAATGTGGTTTGAAACCAATTTCATTGGAGATGGCAGACAAGGCAAAGGCTAAGTTGGTATTAATCCCAGGCAAGAAACTCTGCCCTAATTGTCGAATACAAATCCACAAACTACTTCCCGATGAAGAACCAAGACATGTATCAGATGAGGAAATGAAAGAACTTGATACAAGTACTTCTGCAGAAACCGAGAAGAGAAATATCAATGAAGGTTTCTCTGCTATTGGAATTTCTCCACTGTTAACAAAAGGGCTTCATTACTCAGGAAAAGCTACTTTAGATAAGAGAAAAAATTTTTCTGCAATGCAATGTGTAAAGACCAAAGTAGCCAAGTCATTAAACGTTGACTATGAGCTGTCGAATGATGAGGCTTTAAAAATCAAAAAGGAGATTTTAGAAAAAGCTAAGTGCTTTGATAAAATGATAGAGCTTCTTGTAGCAAAAGTAAAGACAGTGGAATCAACTAAAATCAAAATACAGACCTTGACACTTGCCCCAACCGACTGATCACACAAAAAAGTCATGGATGTGTTTGGTGTTTCAGAACACATTGTACACAAGGCTTGCAAATTGTGTTTGGAAAGAGGTCTTTTAGCTGGGCCAGAACCAAAGTGAAAAGGGTAGTATTGAAAGAAAGTCTCTGAAGACCAACGACCAAACAAATTCTTTTCCACAGAATCTATATTTGAATATTGTAAATCTGCAATTGAAGGTATTGAATTCATTCTGGTTGAAAAGGAAGAAATTGAGGAAGTGAGGAGGAGTCTCACTATGAGATTTGAAAATGCATCCACAGTCCCAGGAACAAGAAGTTTTCATCAATTTATTCAAATAGCTATGAAACAATGTAGCAAAGACGAAAACTATGACCCAATATATGACTTTTCTTTTGGGGCTGAAGAAAAAACAGTAAATTCTTTTGTTTCAGGATATGTTTGTTGCAAGTGTGACAAAATTTGGATTGGCATGGTCCTGGAAATTGATATGGAGAATAAGGACTTGCTGATTAAGTTCATGCACCCAGCTCTTCCATCACATTCATTTTACTGGAAAGAAGATTTTAAGGATATATGTTTTGTACCATTAATGAATATTCTGGGCACTGTTCATTTTCCTACAACAGCAAATGGTAGAGTTTATCATTTGTTCAAGATGGATAAATTATCTTTGCAAAAAATTATATCCAAAACAATTTAGTCTATATGCACAACAAAATTTAGTGCATAGTGTATTTTAAAATGTAATCTTTTAAAGACTCTTTGTATATTCATTTTTATTATGATTTTCTCCTGAAGGAAACAAAATTCAAATATTCATATTTCATGAAAATAATTTTAAAAATAAAAATTTAATGAAAGCATTTCCTTCAACTGTGTTAAGTGCCAACAACAAATATTATGTTCACATGCTGGCCAATTGCAGTCTCTCCTGTCTGGTCTTCGGTCTGCATGTAGCACCGCGACCCGTAACAATCGCTTGCGTGTGCCCACGCAGTTGACGGCGACGTGCCGAGCGCTTGCGGTCTCTCCCATCTGCCTCTTTTTCAGCATAACAACGTGTTTATATAGATAAATCAGGCTGATCATAAATTGACCCATGGTCTGCACACGATTATCATGAGTCTGTGTTGGGGGGGGGGGAGTTAACAGATGTAAAAAAAATATGTTTACCATGACTTCCTATTTTCAAATAAGTTCCGAAAGTTTCATTAGAAGCTAACAATTTGAATTTTTGCAAAAATTTCTTAGAATGGAATAAAAAAATATTTCTAAAAATATTATTCATTAGTAAATTTAAAATTAAATTAATTAATTAGCACGATACTAATTGTTAATTGCCTTTTTACACTTCTTCCTTGACTCAATTACTACGCAACCGAGGAGTCAATGTGTGCGTAATAATCAAGACTATTCCGCAGCAAATATATGCAAACAACGCCAGTAATGGCTGCCGCGACGCAAATGAGTTCGCAATTTTATTGTAGATAATTTACACCTAAATTATTTGGGAATTTTTTTTTATTAGCACGGGGCTTAAAAAGCAAATTAACCATTCACTTTATTATTTATTAGCAAATTTAAAATTAAATTAATTAATAAGCACGGTACGAAAAAACTCAGGATCCGGCGAGAGGTCAACTAATAAAGAAATTTGCTTCTTTCGCAAGTCTTTTTTTCGCCATTACAAAACTCGTGGCTTCTTCAACGTGAATCTAAATCATAAACAGTTTTCTATAAACCTTGTCAGACATAAAAACAATCACTTGAATTGATAGACAGAGAACATCTACTTACGTCTTTCTCGCTATGCAGATGCTACTACAATGACGCATGCGCATTAATGAGGCGGTGTCGAGCGGTGTACGTCCCCTTGTGATAATATATCCACAAACGATAAGGGAAGTAATTCGCAATCATTTACGAATCAAATTATATCTACATTTTTTGACATTTTCCATTTCACAAACATAAATCATTATGGAAGATAAAAGGTGAAAAATTGCTTAGAATTTAATATCTAATCAACAACTGTTAACTTTTTTAAAATCTAAAAAGAAATGAAATAAAAAGAAAGCTAACTATCTGAGAAAACCTGTACAAACAGACAGTCCAAACTCCAAACTGGTCCGGCTATAAGAAGGTCAAACTTTTGCTAAGGAAACTAAGCGCTGTCGAAGACACTAAGTTTGGAAACTATATATTACCAAAGAAAAATGAATGACCTAACATTTAAACAAATAGTTACTTTGCTTTTGGAAGTTTTCAGCCTGAAAATTCTGAGAAATCAAACTGGCAGTATTAAGCCCTGACAATTTTAAATGCTTGATATTTGTTCAAAGGTTAGTGTCAAATAAAGACACTGAAATCCGAAGAAGGTTTTTAGGCCAAATATATTGAAATAAGCGGCATGTCGCACATTACATTAAAACTGATAACATGGATAAATCTGCTATAAGACAATTTGTCCAAGCATCAATGTGACAATTTTTGTAGATATGGATGTTCATGCACGACATCGTCAGAAAAAGAGAGCGATATGAATAGGAAATTAAAACGCTGGAAAGAACCTAAAATTCAATAAAACATTGAGATTACAAACAATATTTTCCTAAATTTTTAAGACTACTGAGTACTTAAAATTATATAAATAATTCAGAAGCAGCAGCAATGAAAGAAGATTGCTTCATCATCACAATGAAACATTGCTTCATCATCACAATGAAACATTGCTTCATCATCATCTTATGAAATGTATGCGATTGAAATCAGAACATTGGCAATTCTGAAAAAAATCAAATATGGATCTTAAAGAATATTTGTTGATTTTTAAGTTTTTTTAGATGACGTCTTGGACTAAATTCATAAATATAATGAAAACATCATTTTTCTCAGAGCCTAAGAGAAGATCCTTTGCTAAGTCTCCCCAGAAGGGAATGTCAGCAATGGCACAAACACAAGAGATGAAAATTGATCTGGGAATGCAACTAAATATTAATATAACCAAAGCATCATTTTCCTCAGAGCCTAAGAGAAGATCCTTTGCTAAGTCTCCCAAGAAGGGAATGTCAGCAATGGCACAGACACAAGAGATGAAAATTGATCTGGGAATGCAGCTAAATATAAATATAACCAAAGCATCATTTTCCTCAGAGCCTAAGAGAAGATCCTTTGCTAAGTCTCCCAAGAAGGGAAGGTCAGCAATGGCACAAAGACAAGAGATGAAAATTGATCTGGGAATGCAACTAAATATAAATATAACCAAAGCATCATTTTTCTTCTGGGCCTAAGAGAAGACCCATTAATTATTGCTGTGTTTTTTTTTCTTTAATTATTCCTATTTTTCATCTATGCTAGCTTATAGGTGGTAATATTACAAGTTCACATGATTCTTCTCCTTTTTCCAAGTTAAAAAAGATGATAAAAAAATTAATATGGACTAAAATACCATAACATTTCATAAATTATCATGTTACTTTTATCTTGGTATTTCATATTATTAAATCTTTAATTTAATCTAAAAAGATTTTATTATTTTTTCAGACTGCATCTTCAAATGTCACTAAAAGTCACTAAAATATCAGATAATTGCAGAAAATATTAATTCGTAATTACTGGGTAATATTTTGAAAATTTATTTCAATTCTAGTCATCCATACGAGCTTTCAACATCTAGGCGTTCATCGCTAATGTCACTAAACATAAGAAAAACAGGATACATCATCAAGAAATGCTTGGATATTAGTTTTTAGGCTATAATTAAGTAATGTGTAAATTTTCATGGCTATTTCGAAAAAACAGTAAAACTTTGGGGAAATCTACCATTTTGGAATTATTGACAATATAAAAATTCGACCTCATTCGCATTGGGTCTGTCCGTCATTATTCGCATTGTTTATTACATGATGCGTAGAAGCTTATTTAGTTAACAGCCTTTTTACCGCTTTTCGGGTCTTCTCACTAGTGTTGATTACTACGCAGTTTAGCGAAAGTTATTTTAAAATGCGCTGTTATTTTCTTAAATGGAGTTTTATCAAATAATAATTTTCTTTCATTAAATTGGTTTAAATTTGTTATAGAACCAACTGAAAGCTTTTAATGTCATGGTTGAACCCTTTTAAACTTGAAAGGCATGATTGTTTACATTTTTTATAAAATATGGGGTTTTAGAAATCATGATTATTTTACAAAATAAGAAAAGAAAACAAGTGCTAGAAAGAACTTAATAACATGAACAATTTTTTTACGGTTCAAAATTTTAAATTAAATTTGAGTTTTTAAAATGCATGATTATTATAAAAAGCTTCACTATTAAAAAAACAACACTTGTCATTGCTTTTCTAAATAATTGAAACAAATTTAAAATAAAAAAATTCAATAAAAGCTTCACTTTCAAAAGTGTCTAAAGACTTGTTTGATTTGGCGCAGTAATTTAAACATGCAAGAAGATAGGAAGATGAGTAAAAAGGCCGTTAACTAAGTAAGCTTCCGCATATGACGACTCAAGGCAAACATATACAAATAACGCCAGCAATGGCGGATGGAATGAAGGCGAATGAGTCCGAAATTTTTTTGTCGATAACTCCAAAAACGAATGATTTTCCGCAAACTTTTACTGTTATTTGCGAAATACCCATGAAAATTTACACCGAAATAGAAATTTTCCATGTTGAATTTTGAAAACAATAACTGCAGATAAAATACATTGTTGCTCATTTTGCTATAAACATGTATTGTTGGTAATTCTAATAGAAAGATTTATTGTTGGTAATTTTTTATATAAAAATATATTGTTTTTACTATAAAAATGTACTATACTTTTTCAAAAATACACTAAAAATCAGTTTTTCCAAATTTCAAATAATTTTTACATGACAGTACATACCCTAGAGTTGAAAAATGACATGGGAAAAGCAACTGAATTATTTATTAAGCTAATAGTTACGAATTGGAATATAAATCCCATAGTAAAAAGGAAATAATTTTTGTAATTGTTTACTTGAATGGATTATATATTATGTGCAAAATGTTTCCATAAAAGCTGAGGAAATTATAAGTTAGTTAATTATACATCAAGTCATTATTTTTTAGTTTCAATTAAGAATCTTTCAATGAATTTTTAGTAATTATTTTCTGTAATTTCAATTAAGATTCCATATCCTAGAAATGAAACCCAATGCTAATTGTTTCTTCATTAACTTCATTCAAATATTCCTAATTATTAATAATTCCTCAAATCTATTTCAGCAATTAATAATTTATTTCTTTAATACTATTATTTATTTTTACTTTGATATTTCTAGATGAACTGAACTACACTGTGTTTGGACAAGTACAGAATAATTGAAAGTGGGCAACCAATTCTGCATGTTTTTGCACAATACTGATTAGAGTGTACTGAACATATAAATAGCTTTTAACACGGAGGTGATACAGCTATATCCATCCAGTTAAGGCAACAGAAAGGACTTCTAGTTTTCATGTACAAAAAAAGAGGTGCTTCATCCAGGCCAATATCATCATGGCTGCATAGAACCTTCTGGTCTGTGATCTCTATATTTTTGATCTGGAAATGAAGCAATCATCACATATATAACTAAATAAAAGATTGAGAAAAACTATAAACATATGCATATCAATTTATATATCTTTTATTGAAGTATTAAAACATATGTCAATAATAAAAAAGTATACCATTATAGTAATGTTTATTTTGAGTATAATATATCTAGTTGCTGCATTCTGTCGAGTATTCATTCTGAGCCTCCACTTCCTTATTTCTAGTTTCAGATTGTCTAGCCTCCGCAGGCTGTTGAGCATATAATGTATGTCGCTTTTAAGGAAATTTTCAAGACTTATTAACAAATGAATAAACTTATTTTTTGAATTAAAATTAAAAATATTTTTATATTCTTCCTACATCCAAGTAATTTCATGAAATTTCTAGAATTTAAATTCCGTACACCAAATTTATATATATATATATATATATATATGTACATACATACAAACATATAAAATAATATATAAACATATTATGCATAATTAATAATCCCGCTTGTAATTGTAGGGTAAAAACTTTATGTCCTGCTGGAAGAGTATGCATGTTGTAAAATGTGGTATATGAAGCTACTATCTTCCTAAAGAAAAATATAAACCAGAAAAATGTTTATATTGGAATCTCAGTGGGATATTGGAAACAACATCTTTATAATCACTTGCATTCCTTCAAAGTGCATGGGGTCACAGTTTTCATGTATGATTTATTGTACATGATCTTTCATGGAATTTCTCCTTCCAGCTTGTTTAACCTCAATGAACAAATTATATTACCCATGTTATATATATACAAGGTAACCAAAAAAGCTCTGTCCGTTTTTAAAGGTAAGCACTTGAAAAAAAAACCATACCACAAGTAGAACAAGCCTTTTGTATATTTATTCACATGTGTAAGCGTGGGTTGTGTATATGAATTCATATGTATGTTTTATTTGTGTATATGCATGTGTGTGTGGATATATATGCTTATGTATGTATCTGTGCGTGTATATATATATATATAGGGTGACCCCAAAAAACGGGAACTTTTTAACAATCCAATAAAACCAAGAGTGATGGAAGAAAAATATTTAATTCATAGTAATTGAAACCTTAAAACATGCCATTTAAGAAACAATGATGGAATTTTCATTTTTAAAAATTGTGTCCTGTAGATGGAGTCCTCCTGTATGAATGCATTCTTGAAATCTGCTGTTGAGATCCCTATTTACTGGTGCAACATCTCAGCTGGGATATTGTGAATTTCATTCTTGTTACTAAAATGGCGAAATGTTTACTTGCTCAAGGTCACTGTCTCGCAGTGTTGCCACTTGCTCAGGTCTGGCAATACACACTTCAAAAATTCCCGTTTTTTTTTATCACCCTATATATATATATATATATATATATATATATATATTTGTATAGATGTATATACATGTGTACATATCTACATATATATAGATATAACATGTGCATGTTTATATGTTCCTATATGGTTACATATGAATATATATATGTATGTGTGTATACATGTATATATGGGTTTATAATATTTATTTAGGTGAATTTGTGTATGTTTATATATATGTATGTATATGCATGGATTGGTGTGTGTGTGTGTTCTTGTACATGTATGGGGATATATGCTTATGATGTATATATGGATTTTTATGTTGTTTGCGTAATTAGATTTTGTTGTAGGTGTTATTAGTGTTGTACTTACGTGTAGAAATTGAAGATATATATATATATTTTAAATATATATAAATATATATATTACTTTTAAATATATATATATATTACTTTTAAATATATATATATATATATTACTTTTAAATATATATATATATATATATTACTTTTAAATATATATATATATTACTTTTAAATATATATATATTACTTTTATATATATATATATTACTTTTAAATATATATATATTACTTTTAAATATATATATATTACTTTTAAATATATATATATATATTACTTTTAAATATATATATATATATTACTTTTAAATATATATATATATTACTTTTAAATATATATATATATATATTACTTTTAAATATATATATATATTACTTTTAAATATATATATATATATTACTTTTAAATATATATATATATTACTTTTAAATATATATATATATATATTACTTTTAAATATATATATATATATTACTTTTAAATATATATATATATATATTACTTTTAAATATATATATATATATTACTTTTAAATATATATATATATATATTACTTTTAAATATATATATATATTACTTTTAAATATATATATATATATATATATTACTTTTAAATATATATATATATATATATTACTTTTAAATATATATATATATATATATTACTTTTAAATATATATATATATTACTTTTAAATATATATATATATATTACTTTTAAATATATATATATATATTACTTTTAAATATATATATATATATATTACTTTTAAATATATATATATATATTACTTTTAAATATATATATATATATTACTTTTAAATATATATATATATATATTACTTTTAAATATATATATATATATATTACTTTTAAATATATATATATATATATATATTACTTTTAAATATATATATATATATATTACTTTTAAATATATATATATATATATTACTTGTAAATATATATATATATTACTTTTAAATATATATATATATTACTTTTAAATATATATATATATTACTTTTAAATATATATATATATATATTACTTTTAAATATATATATATATTACTTTTAAATATATATATATATATATTACTTTTAAATATATATATATATATATTACTTTTAAATATATATATATATATATTACTTTTAAATATATATATATATATATTACTTTTAAATATATATATATATATATTACTTTTAAATATATATATATATATATTACTTTTAAATATATATATATATATATTACTTTTAAATATATATATATATATATTACTTTTAAATATATATATATATATATTACTTTTAAATATATATATATATTACTTTTAAATATATATATATATTACTTTTAAATATATATATATATATTACTTTTAAATATATATATATATATTACTTTTAAATATATATATATATATTACTTTTAAATATATATATATATATATATATTACTTTTAAATATATATATATATATATATATATATTACTTTTAAATATATATATATATATATATATATTACTTTTAAATATATATATATATATATATATTACTTTTAAATATATATATATATATATTACTTTTAAATATATATATATATATTACTTTTAAATATATATATATATATTACTTTTAAATATATATATATATATATTACTTTTAAATATATATATATATATATATTACTTTTAAATATATATATATATATATATATATTACTTTTAAATATATATATATATATATATATATATATTACTTTTAAATATATATATATATATATATATATATATATATTACTTTTAAATATATATATATATATATATATATATATATTACTTTTAAATATATATATATATATATATATATATATTACTTTTAAATATATATATATATATATATATTACTTTTAAATATATATATATATATATATATATTACTTTTAAATATATATATATATATATATATATTACTTTTAAATATATATATATATATATATATATATATTACTTTTAAATATATATATATATATATATATTACTTTTAAATATATATATATATATATTACTTTTAAATATATATATATATATTACTTTTAAATATATATATATATATTACTTTTAAATATATATATATATATATATATTACTTTTAAATATATATATATATATATATATTACTTTTAAATATATATATATATATATATATTACTTTTAAATATATATATATATATATATATTACTTTTAAATATATATATATATATATATTACTTTTAAATATATATATATATATATATATTACTTTTAAATATATATATATATATATATTACTTTTAAATATATATATATATATATATTACTTTTAAATATATATATATATATATATATTAC
>OZ038479.1:2398382-2468382 GCA_964036315.1 Acanthosepion esculentum | reverse complement strand
GGCTGGAAACAGCGTATGTAACCGTCGTATCCACTTATTTTCATGGAACTCTAAAATCTTTCTAATGTTATCTGTTTTGGGCTTTTCTATTCTCGCAAATATAGTGAATTTGGCATGGGTTTTGAAGTCGTGTTTTTCTATGAGGAAAGGTTGTTCTACAGGTAATAATTTTTCATGGGGAGTCGACTTAATTCGATTGCGATAATTAATTATTCTGTAGTGAAAGGGCCATTCAGATTTTCCTACATATTGTTTCCGGCATAGTGTGCATTCTAGGAGGTAAATTATGTTATGACTTCTACAGTTAGAGTCGTGGTAGATTTTGAAAGTAGGTTTAGTGACTGAGCTAGTGAATGAATTCGTGTGTTTAACGTGGTTGCAGCATAAACTTCTTTTGTTGTTACATGGTTGGGAAAATCCTGTTGTTTTTGTTGTTAGTTTATTACGGATTACCTTGTCCCCTAAAATGCGGTTACTACCAATGATTTCTTTTAGGTTCTTAGGCCTACGATATGCTAGAAGGCCGGGTTCCTTAAATAGTTTTTTTATGTCTGGTTTGAGATGTAGTATTTCCCAGCGACTTTTGATTATTTGGGATAGTGGAGGCAGAGTGGGGTTGAAAGTGGTTACTAGAGGAATGCGGCTAGATTAATTTTAATCTTGTATATTAGGGTGTTTTCTCTAGGTGTGGAAATTGCTTTATTTATTTGTTCCCTGATTAGGTGTTGTTTATAGCCACGTGTTGTGAATTGATGCTCCAGATTTTCAATGTGTTTGTTTAATTCTTCATTGTGGGAACATATGCTTCTGAGTCTAAGTGCTTGTGAATAAGGAAGGTTCTCTTTGAGGTGTTTAGGGTGGGAAGACTTAAAGTGTAGATAGTTGTGGGTGTCGGTGATTTTAGTGTGTAGTGTCGTTTATAGTTTCCTGTTTTCATCTATGTAAATGAGTGTGTCTAAAAATGTTACTGATGTTTTGGATTTTTCATAGTCAAACTTAATTGAGTCGTGCACTGTGTTTAGGGGCATGAGGAATTGGGTGAGTTTGTCGTCACTGCCCGTGTATACAAAGAATATATCATCGATATATCTTGCGTAGAATACGCAGTCGTTACCAATGAGGGGATAGATACGGGTCTCCTCAAATTTTCCCATGAATATTGTAGCATATGAAGGAGCTGCAATGGTGCCCATGGCACAACCTCTTATCTGAAGGTAGTGTGCTTCATTGAAGTTGAAAGCATTCAATGTAAGAATATGCTCCTTGAGTTTCATGATAACTTCTGTGGGAGGTTCTTGTTTTCTTCTTTTAGTAAGTGCTTCCTGAAGGGCGGTTAGCCCTTCGATGTGCTTAATGTTTGAATAGAGTGACCTTACGTCCATAGTCACTTGAATAGCATTCTCTGGAACTGTTTATATGTGGTTAATTTTGTTTAGTAGATCTGTTGTGTCTCTGATATAGGATTTTACTTCCTTAGCTAGGGGTTGTATGTAATGGTCTACATATTTTGAAATTTTGGTCGTGTGGCAGTTGAATGATGAAATGACGGGCCTTCCTGGGTTGTTGCTCTTGTGTATTTTAGGAAGGAGATAGATACGAGCAGGTGTAATGTTTGTGGGTGTAAGTGTTGTGCATGTTTCTTTGTCGATTAGGTTGTTGCGAAGCATTATGTTTAGTGAGCTAGTTAATTCTTTTTCGTATTCGGGAAGGGGATCTGTAGGCAAGCTTTTGTCGGCTAGTTGTTTGTTTGCTTCTTTAATGTATTCTTTGATCCTCCAGATCACTGTGGCACCCCCCTTTGTCAGCCTGTGTTATGACTAGGTCATCTCTAAGTATCAGCGTGTCGAGGGCTATTTGTTCCCCTTCAGAAATATTGTTACGTGGCAGCTTACGTGCTATTGTTTTCTTTATGTCATTTGCTACGGTTATTTCAAATGTTTGTATCGTAATGTCTGTGTTTTGTGGGATGTATGTAGTATTCTTCTCTTTTAATGTATCAAGTATGGAAGGTGTGTGATCATTGTTCCCGTAGTGGGCTTTTAGCCGTATTCTTCTGAAGAAGGATTTCAGGTCCTTTGTCAAGGTGTCTTTATCAAACCTTGGGGGACTAAGGCAAAAGCTTAGTCCTTTATTTAGTAACCTGAATGTGTTGAGTGAAAATTTATTGTTACTTAAATTTATAACTCGCCCGTATGGGTCAAGTTTGAATTTGCAAGCATGGTGAAGTTCTTTTGTAAAAGCTTGAAAGCTTGCATCATGTCTCCTATTACAGATGCTATACCCCCGTCCAGGCGTCCTGGTTGGAGGCTTATTCCGTTTTTTGAAGGTTGAGTGTGTTTGCTGTCGATTGTCTACTAGGGGCTAATCTGGGATGTCTAATGGGGTTGTGCTTTCTGTAGGAAGGCTGCTGTGTTTTGGTGTATGTATGTTTGTGCGGCACCCTAAGGATGTCCGCGTAAGTTAGTGGTTTGTTTTGTGTGTGTGTTTGTTTTGAGATTCTAGCTATCGTTGATGGTGGCGGTGTTGTTATTGTTGGCTGTGGTGCTGGTGGTTGTCTGCTGGTGTATTTGTTTGGTCTGTTTAGTGTTTGCATTGGTTGTGTGGTGGTCAGTGTGGTTGCAGTGTTTTTTGGTCTTCTTTTGTGGTATGGTCATTCACTTTTTTCTGAGTTCAATTTGGCTTCTATTTTGTTCTTCTGTCTGGAGGAAATATTCCATTTTAATTTTCTTTGTTTTTCAGCTTTTGTTTTTTATAGTTCCCTCACTGTTTGGTCTGTGTGAGCTTTTATGACATTCTTTATGTTGGTATATTCCTCTGGTTCCGTTTCTTTCTTTATTTGCTCATCTAGCAGGTTTATTTCCACTGTTGTTGCCGTTATGCTTTCCTGGCAGAACAGTATTGTATCCTGCATGAGTTCCCTGGAGAAGTCTTCTAATTTACGGTACCATGATGCTAGAAATGCATCATTATGGTTACCTATTGATGGTACCAAATCAATCCTGGAATTGGTTGGAACCAGTTGGTCCTTCAGGCATATCTTGGTGTGATTCATACCTGGCTAATTTGTTGGTTGCTCTATTCATGGGATTGCCAATAATTCAGTGTTTATTGGTTCTGTTGAAGTTATGTTCTCGGCTTTCGCTTCAGTCCTGTGTCTGTTACTCATGATTATATTTTGAACGATAAAAATTATTAAAAAAATTAATTAAAATCTTCAGACAAAGTGGGTTGTAGATTAATATTCTTATGTTTTTATTATTATTATTTCATTTAGATTCCTTGACTAGTTTCGGCCAACATGGCCATCATGGAGAGAGAAAAAAATGTTTCTGCTTGCTGGTAGCAGTAAACTACAGAAATGAATGTCTTGATGGAGAAAATGAACTTTTGTCTGTAGTTTTCATTTGTTTTTTTATCTTTTTAACATGAGTTTATTAACATTCCTTGTGTTGGTCAAACTGTCTGTTTTAAGTTGTCATTTGAGATAAGAGCTGGATGAATTCATGCTAGTTTCGTTTCCCATGGTCAGTTCAGCAGTTTTATTGATACCTGGACAGGGGATGGTAAGTGTGTGTGTGTGTGTGTGTGTTATTTAGTCTCTGGTAAGTGTGTGTGTATATGTTATTTAGTTTTTAGGGAGTGAGTGAGTATGATATGTGTTAGCTTGTATATTGCTATGCGTGTGTGTTATCATTTGGCTCATTAGGAAAGTGAGTGAGTATGATGTGTGTAAGTGTGTATATTCGTGTGGGTGCGTGTATAAGTGTGAGCCCTCAACACCTCTGTAAGCATGTCTGTTTTGTGTGGGTGTGAAATGTGGGTAGGTTTTGATTTGTAGGGTTATGTGTTACTACTATCTATATTGTTAAATTTATGGTTTAGCCCGGCTGGAAACAGCGTATGTAACCGTCGTATCCACTAATTTTCATGGAACTCTAAAAACTTTCTAATGTTATCTGTTTTGGGCTTTTCTATTCTCTCAATTATAGTGAATTTGGCATGGGTTTTGAAGTCGTGTTTTTCTATGCGGAAATGTTGTTCTACAGGTAATAATTTTTCATGGGGAATCGACTTAATTCGATTGCGATAATTATTAATTCTGTAGTGAAAGGGCCATTCAGATTTTCCAACATATTGTTTCCGGCATAGTGTGCATTCTAGGAGGTAAATTATGTTATGACTTCTACAGTTAGAGTCGTGGTAGATTTTGAAAGTAGATTTAGTGACTGAGCTAGTGAATGAATTCGTGTGTTTAACGTGGTTGCAGCATAAACTTCTTTTGTTGTTACATGGTTGGGAAAATCCTGTTGTTTTTGTTGTTAGTTTATCAGGATTACCTTGTCCCCTAAAATGCGGTTACTACCTATGATTTCTTTTAGGTTCTTAGGTCTACGATATGCTAGTAGGCAGGGTTCCTTAAATAGTTTTTTTATGTCTGGTTTGAGATGTAGTATTTCCTAGCGACTTTTGATTATTTAGGATAGTGGAGGCAGAGTATATATCAGTTTTGAATATATATATATATATATATATATATATATATATATATATCAATGAATATTTTATAATATTTCTTTATTGATTGTGATGGATATGTGAATCTAGCAGCATGAGGTAATTTAAAGCAGTGAGTCAGTATATATGATAGATAAATTGTTTCTATACAGAGAAAAACCACATCTTTAGTGTTTACGGGTATCATGTCTGACTTCTCAGAAATCATGATGACAAGGTAGTGTTGTTTTATATTTATGTCAAGCAGATAAGTTGCACTATTAATATTTTGTGAAATGTTTGGTACAAAAGTGCGACCGAATCTGCGAGCATATACAGTATATAAAATTGTTGTGTACAAAAACTTATTTTTGTGCAAAATATAAGAATTTACTTTCGTTCGGAAGGAATGGGAAGAGATAAATACTGTTTTAAAACAAAGTTTTAAGACAATCCCGTTTGCATTATTTACATTATTCAGATTGTTATCCTCATCTTCATTGCCACATTCACAACGTTTTAACCATTGTATGCTCTGTCTTTCTTCAGCGGATTGGAATTTCAATCCAAAACCTTTATTTCATTCAGCGAGATAGATTGTTCTAGTTCCATGTGCCATGCCTCTTCTGGATGTCTCAGTTATTTCCTTTTATTTCAAAGATCCAAAGTGGGGTTTATCACTGGCTGGTATTGAACTTAGAAGTCTTTGGGTCTAGTTACTGGATCTAACCAACCCAATGATCTGTGGACACAGGGCCCAGTGGATAAAGACATTGGTGAGTACAGGGCCACAAATTGTGCTGAATAAATAAATGTATTCAAATGGAGAATAAATTTCACTTTACCATACTAATATAATACTACATTACAAATGATTTATAGTTTAGTTCACAAAATATGGTTTATATTCAGTGTGTGTACGCATATGTTTCTGCTTAATTTGACTTATCTGCAAATACAGATCCACAAACTTTACAAGAATATGGTTTCTCACCAGTGTGTGTACATATATGTCTCATCAAATGAGATGAACATGAAAATGCACATTCACAAACTTCACAAGAATATGATTTCTCTCCGCTGTGTAAGCATATATCTCACCAAACAAGATTTGAATGAAAATGCAGATCAACAAATTGTACAAGAACAAGGTTCCTCTCGAAAATGTGTACGCATATGTTTGACCTTATGTGACTTATCCAAAAATGTCACAAGAATATGGTTTCTCTCTACTATGTGTATGCATATGTCTCAGTAAATTAGACTAGTGTAAAAATGCAGATTCACAAACTTCCCAAGATTATGGTTTCTCTCCAGTATGTGTACGCCTATGTCTCACTAAATCAGATTTTCGTGCAAATCCAGATTTACATACTTCACAAGAATATGGTGTCTCTCCAGTGTGTGTACGCATATGCTTGACCTTTTCTGACGTACTTGCAAATGTAGATCTACAAATGTCACAAGAATATGGTTTCTCTCCAGTGTGTCTACGCATATGTCTCACTAAATCATTATTTCGGGTAAATCCAGATCCACATACTTCACAAGAATATGGCTTCTCTCCAGTGTGTGTACGAATATGTTTCACTAAATTTGACTGGTGCGAAAATGCTGACCCACAAATTCCACAAGAATATGGTTTCTCACCAGTGTGTTTATTCATATGATAGTCCATTAGTGACTTCGTTGAAAAGGCAGATCCACAAACTGTACAAGAATGAGGTTTCTCTCCAGTGTGAGTACGTACATGTCTCACTAAACAATGTTTGAATGTAAATGCATATCCACATACTTCACAAGAATATGGTTTCTCTCCAGTGTGTCTACGCCTATGTTCAACCATATGTGGCTTACTTGAAAATGCAGATCCACACATGTCACAAGAATATGGTTTCTCTCCTGTGTGTGTACGCACATGTGTCACTAAGTGGAATTTATTTGCAAATGAAGATTCACATACTTTACAAGAATATGGTTTCTCTCCAGTGTGTGTACGCATATGCCTGATCTTATTTGCCTTCTGAGAAAATGCAGATCCACAAATGTCACAAGAATATGGTTTCTCTCCAGTGTGTGTAAGCATATGTTTCACTAATTGACATTTCTGGACAAATGCAGATCCACAAATGTCACAAGAATATGGTTTCTCTCCAGTGTGTGTACGCATATGTTTGACCTGACTTGACCTCTGTGAAAATGCAGATCCACAAATGTCACAAGAATATGGTTTCTCTCCAGTGTGTGTACGGATATGTATCACTAAAAGAGATTTGCATGAAAATGCAGATTCACAAACTCCACAAGAATATGGTTTCTCTCCGGTGTGTGTATCTATAAGATTGGCCATTTTTGACTCCCTTGAAAATGCAGATGTACAAAGTCCAGGGGTGTATCTTTTCACTTCAGTATGAGTACCAAAACATCTGTGAAAAAAAAAGGCATAAATGATATATTAATAGGGGCAGTGAATAATATATGTAAGCAGACTGTATTTTGAGGGATACATAAAATTATTATTTTAAAGATGTAGCAGCAGCCCCCTGCAGTGAAGATCAAACTTTTTGCAGTGAAAGAAGATTGCTTTATCATCACATCACATCTTATGAAATGTATACGATTGAAATCAGAACATTGCCTATTCTGAAACAATTCAAATATGGATCTTGAAAAATATTTGTTTATTTTTTATTTTTTTTTTAGATGACAGCTTTGACTAATGTAACTGATCAATCCATAGCTGGCCCCCACTTGGTGCAGGGTTATCTCCTGCCGGTACTTCTGCCTGGTAAAACTAAAGCCGCATTTTTCTCAGAGTTGAGGAGGAGATCCATTGTTAAGTCTCCCAAAAAGAGAATGTCAGCAATCACACAAACAAGAGAGATGAAACTGATTGGGGAACGTCTCTGTGCATGGCATCGTCAGTGTTGAAAGATAATAGGAGAAAAGCAACTGACATATTTATAAAGCTAATAGTAAAAAACTGGAAATCCCATAGTGGAAATGAAATAATTTTGATAAGTATTAGCTTAAAATGATTATATATTATAAGGAATATATATATATATATATATATATATATATATATAAAAGTGAACATAGAAGTCAACACTTAGAGGCGACAGTCTATTTTTATGCTAGTGCAATTGTCAGGCAACACATCGTTGTTCACTTTTATATTTACACACGCTCTATCTCTGATATTGAGCCCTTTATCCCATAAATATAGCACACTTTAAGACTATATTTCTTCATATATATATATATATATATATATATATATATATATGTGTAAAAAGGACCCCGATTTCCTGTTTCATATTTCCATTGATTCCGTTTCCAGTTTTACTAACTTCTGTTTTTCCATTTTCACTTTTGCAAAATTTAATTTTTCCTTTTTTATATAATTTATATTTTAAAACTTTTATGAGAAATTTGGATAAATTAAAACTAAAATATCATAATTCAAAGATTTATTTCATATGAAGAAATAGCAAATGACTACATTGTTTTAGCATGTTAAAAAAGTTCTATTTTTATTTAAAAGAATTCAGATTGATAATTATATGGTAGTCTGCAATATTAAAGTCAACAAAAGAATCAACAGCAAATAACTCAAACTATATTCAAAACTTTTTACAATTTTACAAAACAATAATTAAATCATAATTCAATCTCTGTAACAAAATATAAACATTAATTCAAAATTTAAATAAAATTTATCACAAATTGAAATACTGGTCAAATTTGAAATTGAATATTTCCCAAATTATGAAATTAGCAATCATTAAATCTTTTCTCTAAATCTCCATTGAAATTCAACATTCTAAGCTGCTTGGTATACTCACGGGTTAGATTTTCACGTTGATTATTCATTAAATGTTTATATTGAGAAAATGAAAGCTCAACATCAACACTGGTAACAGGCAGCCATATGACCTTATTGGCAATCAGTTCCAGAAGAGGAAATCTGTTCTTGTTTGCTTTCCAAAATGCTGGGATATTAAAAGGATTTGGTAAGTCATCTTTGTAATTCACATAAATTTGAAATTCTTCTATAAGATCAGTAGAAGGATCTTGCAAGTCTTTAATAGCTGCAAAACTATCAATATCATGGCTTATACAGGGTAGATGTCTAGGATCAAATAGACGAGCTGCCTTGTAAAAGTTATAGACAGGGTGGGCCTCTAGGTATTTATTCAATTTAGAAAAAGATATGCCGAACAAATCTTGAAAATTTGAGATAACTCTCTCCCTCTCTGTGGTTTTTAGTTCAGACAGAAGACGATCAGTTTCTAGGCCAAATGTTGATTTTGATATACCAGCATGTAAATAGTTTCACATCCTGCATCATATAATCAAAAACACATGCAAATGGAGACTTAGTTTCTTCTAAATTTTCGACACCTAAGGTTTAAAATTAAATTTTAAAAATGAAAAATCTTTCTTGAATATTTCATTTTAGCTTTAATTGAAAGTTTAATAATTAAATTTATTATTTCCATTAAGTAAAATATTCTGGTGTATTTCAGATAGAAATTATATAGATTGGAATGTCAAATTTCAAAAAATATTTAAAAAATACTTTGTTCTTTCCTCTTAATAATAACATAAACATTTTAATGATGAAACTTTGTTTTTATTAAGTTTCGGACCTGTTATCATTATGCTAGGTACCTTCATGAGATCGCTAGAAAATGAGCCATAGCATGATAAAAATGGCCTTAAACTTGACGAAAATAATTTTTATTTGTCTGTTTATACTATTATCAAGAGGAAAGACCAAAGTATTTTTTGATTATTTTTTAAATTTTTTTTATCATTTCGAGCACATCCAAATTTGTCGTTTAAATTCATGTTTTTTTTTTTCGATTGTCACCATTTTTTTCAATTTTTAAAATTTTATAAAAAAAAGGTTAATTTTTCCGTTTAAAATTCTGCCAAGAAATAGTTACACTTTTTAAAAAAATTTATTTTTACAAAATTTAAAATTTAAATGTTTAACATATTTTGAAAGAAAACATTACTTACTTTACGCGCTGAAAAGTGTACTTTAAAAAAAAAAGACAGCGGGTCTGAACAGCAGTGACACATTCGAGGTGTTTGATGCTGTCATCAAGTATTGACAGCTTACGCGACCTAATTTCATCGTATGGATGGACAAAAGGGAAATAATTTAGCTTTTTATTGAACCAAATTACGTAACCAGTTATTAAGGGAAAATTACAGCATTTTAATTTTTAATTGTTTATTAGCGTTCCATCTTTACGTGTACGATGCTTTATGAAATTTTTTTAACTAAGACTGTTGACAGAAAAAATTTCATAAGGTGCATACAAATTAATTTAATTACAGTGTAACCCAGATATAAGAGACTCAGGTATAAGAGAGATTTTATGTGGTCCCAAATTAGAGCCATACTTACCTAAACAAAATAGATCAAACCCGGATATAAGAGAAACCTGGATATAAGAGACTTCGTCTCCGGGTCCCGACAACTCTCTTATGTCAGGGTTACACTGTATTTTAATTACTTTAATTAGGTACCTTTCTTATGAAAGGCTAAGTGTAGAATATATTTTATTTCATGGTATTATTTGTATTTCCCTTCGTTTTATTAATTTTGAAATGAAAAGGCTGACTGACAGTGGAGAACAACATTTAGTCATGCAAACCACGTGGCTTTCTTTTGTTTTCATGATGTTTCGTTTCCGGTCTTCCATATATTTGAATTTAAGCTATTTTTGACACAAAAAAAAAAAAAAACATGTTATATTAGATTTTTACCTAAAAGCAACTTTCTGATTGTAACCAGATTTATTTTATAATCTGTAAATGATATTTATCTACTTAATAATACCACTGACTAAATGAAAATCGATTTTTAATTAATTTTAAAATATTTAACAACTTTAAGCAATAAACATAAATTTAACAATAAGAAATAACAAATAATTGTTGTAAAAATTTATTTTTCATCGAAAATGTTTTTTGCTTTCAGGAAATGTTATCCATAGTCATACAAATAAGTAAAAGCAACTAAAAGTTTTTGAAATTAAATAATATCTTTATTTTATTGAGTTTTGTATGTTACAATTCAGAGCTGATTTTAAGGGAGACGGGTTCGAAATAAAAAAAAAGTAAATATGATTTGCTTTGGTCAAAGCCTTGTGATTTTAACTAATTAATCGTGTTAATCATAACACTTAGAATTTCATGAGATTTCATGAAATTACTTATGGGGGGTGTAATAAATAAAATAAAATAAAAAATTACCATGACTTAAAAAAAAAAAAAAACATATTTATAATAATTTCCATCATTTGTGAATAGTTTCTGAAAGTTTCATGAAAATCCGACAATTATTTTTATTTTTACAAGATTTTCAAAATTAATGGCTCCCATTAAAAAGAAAATTAAAAAAAAAAAATACACGCTCTCATGCAGGTACCTACATTATGCTATACTGATTTTTAGCGAATTGTTGGAGGTACCTATTTTCATGTCGCCACGATGACGTAAACAAAAGAAGAATTTAAACAAAATTTCGAATGTGTTAGAAAGGATTCAAAATTTCAAAAAATAATTAAAAAATACATTGGTCTGTCATCTTAATAATAACATAAACATTTTGACAATAAAACTTTATTTTCATTAAGTTTGTGGCATTTTTCATTACGCTATCTGTTTTCCCGCGAAAAGGGTGAGGGGCGTATTTTAAGACAATGTCATTCATTTTTTAGTAAGTTTTGAAAGTTTCATTAAAATCTGATAATTATTTGATTTTTGCAAGAATTTCCAAATTAATGCTTTTCAAATGAAAAAAGTGCAAAAAAAAAACAAAAAAAACTAATGCAACCTTTGACCTAAAAAAAAAGATTTGAAGCAAAATTTCAAACGTGTTCTTAGAATGGAATAAAAAAATATTGCTAAAAATATTCATTAGGAAATTTACAATTAAATTAATTAATTAGCACGATACTAATTGTTAATTGCCTTTTTACTGTTGATACTTGACTAAATTACTACGCAACCGAGGAGTCAATGTGTGCGTAATAATCAAGACTATTCCGCAGCAAATATATGCAAACAACGCCAGTAATGGCTGCCGCGACGCAAATGAGTTCGAAATTTTATTGTAGATAATTTACACATAAACTATTTGTGAATTTTTTTTTTATTAGCACGGGGCTTAAAAAGTAAATTACCCTTTCACTTTCTTATTTAGTAGCAAAATTAAATTAATTAATATTAATAAGCACGGTACCAAACTGAGGAGAGGGCGAGAGGTCAACTGATAAAGAATTTTGTTTCTTTCACAAGTCTTGTTCGCCATTACAAAACTCGTGGCTTCTTCAACATGAAACTAAAACATAAACAGTTTTCTATAAACCTTGTCAGACATAAAAACAATCATTTGAATTGATAGACAGAGAACATCTGCTTACCTCTTTCTGGCTACGCAGTTGCTACTACAATGACGCATGCGGTGTAAAGCGGTGTACGTCCCCTTGTGATAACGTTCCCACAGGCAAAAATGGAGGTAACTCGCACTCCTTTAGTGACCAAACAATCAAATTATATCGAGATTTTTTATTACACAAACGATAAAGAAGGTAATTCGCAATCATTTACGAAGGGACCAATCAAATTATATCTACATTTTTAGACATTTTACATTTAACAAACTTAAATCATTATTGATGATAAAAGGTGAAAAACTGCTTACAATTTAATATCTAATCTTTTCAACTCTTTTAAAATCTAAAATCAAATAAAATAAAAAGAAAGCTAATTTTCTGAGAAAACCTGTAAAAACAGACTGTGCAAAAAACTGGTCTGGCGACAAGATGGTCAAACTTTTGCCAAGGAAACTAGGCGCTGTCGAAGACACTAAGTTTGTAAACTATATATTACCAAAGAAAAACGAATGACCTAACATTTAAACAAATGGTTACTTTGCATTCGAAAGTTTTCAGGATGAAAATTGTGAGAAATCAAACTGGCAGTATTAAGCCATAACATCTTTTTTAATGCTTGAAATTTGTTCAAGGGTTAAACACACTGAAATCTGAAGGTTTTTATGCCAAATATATTGAAATAAGCGGCATGTCGCACATTACATTAAAACTGCTAACATGGATAAATCTGCTATAAGACAATTTGTCCAAGCATCAATGTGACAATTTTTGTAGATATGGATGTTCATGCACGACATCGTCAGAAAAAGAGAGCGATATGAATAGGAAATTAAATGCTAGAAAAAACCTAAAATTCAATAAAACATTGAGATTACAAACAATATTTTTCTACATTTTTAAGACTACAGAGTACTTAAAAATTATATAAAATATGGTGTTCATGTTATATTCCTGAATTATTTTTGCATAAATGATATATTAATGGGAGCAGTGAATAATATATGAAAGTAGTCAATATTGCGAGAGATACATAAATTATTTTTCAATAATTCAGAAGCAGCAACAATGAAAGAAGATTGCTTCATCATCACAATGAAACATTGCTTCATCATCATCTTATGAAATGTATGCGATTGAAATCAGAACATTGTCAATTCTGAAAAAAATCAAATATGGATCTTGAAGAATATTTGTTGATTTTTAAGTCTTTTTAGATGACGTCTTGGACTGAAGTCATAAATATAATGAAAGCATCATTTTCCTCAGAGCCTAACAGAAGATCCTTTGCTAAGTCTCCCTAAAAGGGAATGTCAGCAATGGCACAAACACAAGAGATGAAAATGGATCTGGAAATGCAACTAAATATAAATATAATCAAAGCATCATTTTCCTCAAAGCCTAAGAGAAGATCCTTTGCTAAGTCTCCCAAGAAGGGAATGTCAGCAATGGCAGATACACAAGAGATGAAAATTGATCTGGGAATGCAACTAAATATAAACATAACCAAGCATCATGTTCCTCAAAGCCTAAGAGAAGATCCTTTGCTAAGTCTCCCAAAAAGGGAATGTCAGCAATGGCACAAACACAAGAGATGAAAATTGATCTGGGAATGCAACTAAATATAAATATAACCAAAGCATCATTTTCCTCAGAGCCTAAGAGAAGATCCTTTGCTAAGTCTCCCAAGAAGGGAATGTCAGCAATGGCACAAACATAAGAGATGAAAATTGATCTGGGAATGGAATTAATATAAATATAATCAAAGCATCATTTTCCTTACAGCCTAAGAGAAGATCCTTTGCTAAGTCTCTCAAAATGGCACAAACACAAGAGATGAAAATTGATCTGGGAATGCAACTAAATATAAATATAACCAAAGCATCATTTTCCTCAGAGCCTAAGAGAAGATCCTTGGCTAAGTCCCCCTAAAAGGGAATGTCAGCAATGGCACAAAGACAAGAGATGAAAATTGATCTGGGAATGGAACTAAATATAAATATAACCAAAGCATCACTTTCCTCAGAGCCTAAGAGAAGATCCTTTGCTAAGTCTCCCAAAAAGGGAATGTCAGCAATGGCAGAAACACAAGAGATGAAAATTGATCTGGGAATGCAACTAAATATAAATATAACCAAAGCATCATTTTCCTCCGAGCCTAAGAGAAGATCCTTTGCTAAGTCTCCCAAGAAGGGAATGTCAGCAATGGCACAAACACAAGAGATGAAAATGGATCTGGGAATGCAACTAAATATAAACATAATCAAAGCATCATTTTCCTCAGAGCGTAACAGAAGATCCTTTGCTAAGTCTCACGAGAAGGGAATGTCAGCAATGGCACAAACACAAGAGATGAAAATTGATCTGGGAATGGAATTAATATGAATATAACCAAAGCATCTTTTTCCTCAGAGCCTAAGAGAAGAGCCTTTGCTAAGTCTCCCAAGAAGGGAATTTCAACAATGGCACAAAGACAAGAGATGAGAATTAATCTGGGAATGCAACTAAATATAAATATAACCAAAGCATCATTTTCCTCAGAGCCTAAGAGAAGATCCTTTGCTAAGTCTCCCAAGAAGGGAATGTCAGCAATGGCACAAACACAAGAGATGAAAATTGATCTGAGAATGGAACTAAACATAAATATAACCAAACCATCATTTTCCTCAGAGCCTAAGAGAAGATCCTTTGCTAAGTCTCCCAAGAAGGGAATGTCAGCAATGGCACAAACACAAGAGATGAAAATTGATCTGGGAATGGAACTAAATATAAATATAACCAAAGCATCATTTTCCTCAGAAACTAAGAGAAGATGCTTTGCTAAGTCTCCCAAGAAGGGAATGTAAGCAATGGCACAAATGCAAGAGATGAAAATGGATCTGGGAATGCAACTAAATATAAACATAACCAAAGCATCATTTTCCTCAGAGCCTAACAGAAGATCCTTTGCTAAGTCTCCCCAGAAGGGAATGTCAGCAATGGCACAAACACAAGAGATGAAAATTGATCTGGGAATGGAATTAATATGAATATAACCAAAGCATCATTTTCCTTACAGCCTAAGAGAAGATCCTTTGCTAAGTCTCCCAAGAAGGGAATGTCAGAAATGGCACAGACACAAGAGAGGAAAATTGATCTGGGAATGGAACTAAATATAAATATAACCAAAGCATCATTTTCCTCAGAGCCTAAGAGAAGATCCTTTGCTAAGTCTCCCAAGAAGGGAATGTCAGCAATCGCACAAAGAAAAGAGATGAAAATTGATCTGGGAATGTAACTAAATATAAATATAAACAAAGCATCATTTTCCTCAGAGCCTAAGAGAAGATCCTTTGCTAAGTCTCCCAAGAAGGGAAGGTCAGCAATGGCACAAACATAAGAGATGAAAATTGATCTGGGAATGCAACTGAATATAAATATAACCAAAGCATCATTTTCCTCAGAGCCTAAGAGAAGATCCTTTGCTAAGTCTCCCAAGAAGGGAATGTCAGCAATGGCACAAACACAAAAGATGAAAATTGATCTGGGAATGGAACTAAATGTAAATATAACCAAAGCATCATTTTCCTCTGAGCCTAAGAGAAGGTCCTTTGCTAAGTCTCCCAAGAAGGGAATGTCAGCAAAGGCACAAAGACAAGAGATGAAAATTGATCTGGGAATGCAACTAAATATACATGTAACCAAAGCATCATTTTCCTCAGAGCCTAAGAGAAGATCCTTTGCTAAGTCTCCCAAGAAGGGAATGTCACAATGGCAGAAAAACAAGATATGAAAATTGATCTGGGAATGCAACTAAATATAAATATAAGCAAAGCATCATTTTCCTCAGAGCCTAAAAGAAGATCCTTTGCTAAGTCTCCCAAGCAGGGAATGTCAGCAATGGCACAAAGACAAGAGATGAAAATTGATCTGGGAATGTAACTAAATATAAATATAACGAAAGCATCATTTTCCTCAGAGCCTAAGAGAAGATACTTTGCTACGTCTCCCAAGAAGGGAATGTCAGCAATCGCACAAACACTAGAGATGAAAATTGATCTGGGAATGCAACTAAATATAAATATAACCAAAACATCATTTTCCTCAGAGCCTAAGAGAAGATCCTTTGCTAAGTCTCCCAAGAAGGGAATGTCAGCAATGGCACAAACACAAGAGATGAAAATTGAACTGGGAATGCAACTAAATATAAATATAAACAAAGCATCATTTTCCTCAGAGCCTAAGAGAAGATCCTTTGCTAAGTCTCCAAAGAAGGGAATGTCAGCAATGGCACAAACACAAGAGATGAAAATTGATCTGGGAATGCAACTAAATATAAATATAACCAAAGCATCATTTTCCTCAGAGCCTAAGAGAAGATACATTGCTAAGTCTCCCAAGAAGGGAATGTCAGCAATGCCGCAAACTCAAGAGATGAGAATTGATCTGGGAATGCAACTAAATATGAATATAACCAAAGCATCATTTTTCTCAGAGCCTAAGAGAAGATCCTTTGCTAAGTCTCCCCAGAAGGGAACGTCAGCAATGGCACGAACACATGAGATGAAAATTGATCTGGGAATGCAACTAAATATAAATATACCCAAAGCATCATTTTCCTCAGAGCCTAAGAGAGGATCCTTTGCTAAGTCTCCCCAGAAGGGAATGTCAGCAATGGCACAAACACAAGAGATGAAAATTGATCTGGGAATGCAACAAAATATAAATATAACCAAAGCATCATTTTCCTTAGAGCCTAAGAAAGATCCTTTGCTAAGTCTCCCAAGAAGGGAATGTCAGCAATGGCACAAAGACAAGAGATAAAAATTGATCTGGGAATGCAACTAAATATAAATATAACCAAAGCATCATTTTCCTCAGAGCCTAAGAGAAGATCCTTTGCTAAGTCTCCCAAGAAGGGACTTTCAGCAATGGCACAAACACAAGAGATGAAAATTGATCTGGGAATGCAACTAAATATAAATATAACCAAAGCATCATTTTCCTCAGAGCCTCAGAGAGGATCCTTTGCTAAGTCTCCCAAGAAGGGAATGTCAGCAATGGCACAAACACAAGAGATGAAAATTGATCTGGGAATGGAACTAAATATAAATATAACCAAAGCATCATTTTCCTCAGAGCCTAAGAGAAGATCCTTTGCTAAGTCTCCCAAGAAGGGAATGTTAGCAATGGCACAAACACAAGAGATGAAAATTGATCTGGGAATGCAACTAAAAATAAATATAACCAAAGCATCATTTTCCTCAGAGCCTAAGAGAAGATCCTTTGCTAAGTCTCCCCAGAAGGGAATGTCAGCAATGGCACAAAGACAAGAGATAAAAATTGATCTGGGAATGCAACTAAATATAAATATAACCAAAGCATCATTTTCCTCAGAGCCTAAGAGAAGATCCTATGCTAAGTCTCCCAAGAAGGGAATGTCAGCAATGGCACAAACAGAAGAGATGAAAATTGATCTGGGAATGCAACTAAATATAAATATAACCAAAGCATCATTTTCCTCAGAGCCTAAGAGAAGATCCTTTGCTAAGTCTCCCAAGAAGGGAATGTTAGCAATGGCACAAACACAAGAGATGAAAATTGATCTGGGAATGGAACTAAATATAAATATAACCAAAGCATCATTTTCCTCAGAGCCTAAGAGAAGATACTTTGCTAAGTCTCCCAAGAAGGGAATGTCAGCAATGGCACAAAGACAAGAGATAAAAATTGATCTGGGAATGCAACTAAATATAAATATAACCAAAGCATCATTTTCCTCAGAGCCTAAGAGAAGATCCTTTGCTAAGTCTCCCAAGAAGGGAATGTCAGCAATGGCACAAACACAAGAGATGAAAATTGATCTGGCAATGCAACTAAATATACATGTAACCAAAGCATCATTTTCCTCAGAGCCTAAGAGAAGATCCTTTGCTAAATCTCCCCAGAAGGGAATGTCAGCAATGGCACAAACACAAGAGATGAAAATTGATCTGGGAATGCAACTAAATATAAATATAACCAAAGCATCATTTTCCTCCGAGCCTAAGAGAAGATCCTTTGCTAAGTCTCCCCAGAAGGGAATGTCAGCAATGGCACAAACACAAGAGATGAAAATTGATCTGGGAATGCAACTAAATATACATGTAACTAAAGCATCATTTTCCTCAGAGCCTAAGAGAAGATCCTTTGCGAAGTCTCCCCAGAAGGGAATGTCAGCAATGGCACAAACACAAGAGATGAAAATTGATCTGGGAATGCAACTAAATATAAATATAACCAAAGCATCATTTTCCTCAGAGCCTAAGACAAGATCCTTTGTGAAGTCTCCCAAGAATGGAATGTCAGCAATGGCACAAGCACAAGAGATGAAAATTGATCTGGGAATGCAACTAAATATAAATATAACCAAAGCATCATTTTCCTCCGAGCCTAAGAGAAGATCCATTGCTAAGTCTCCCAAGAAGGGAATGTCAGCAATGGCACAAAGACAAGAGATAAAAGTTGATCTGGGAATGCAACTAAATATAAATATAACCAAAGCATCATTTTCCTCAGAGCCTAAGAGATGATCCTTTGCTAAGTCTCCCAAGAAGGGAATGTTAGCAATGGCACAAACACAAGAGATGAAAATTGATCTGGGAATGCAACTAAAAATAAATATAACCAAAGCATCATTTTCCTCAGAGCCTAAGAGAAGATCCTTTGCTAAGTCTCCCAAGAAGGGAATGTCAGCAATGGCACAAAGACAAGAGATAAAAATTGATCTGGGAATGCAACTAAATATAAATATAACCAAAGCATCATTTTCCTCAGAGCCTAAGAGAAGATCCTTTGCTAAGTCTCCCAAGAAGGGAATGTCAGCAATGGCACAAAGACAAGAGATAAAAATTGATCTGGGAATGCAACTAAATATAAATATAACCAAAGCATCATTTTCCTCAGAGCCTAAGAGAAGATCCTTTGCTAAGTCTCCCAAGAAGGGAATGTCAGCAATGGCACAAACACAAGAGATGAAAATTGATCTGGGAATGCAACTAAATATAAATATAACCAAAGCATCATTTTCCTCAGAGCCTAAGAGAAGATCCTTTGCTAAGTCTCCCAAGAAGGGAATGTTAGCAATGGCACAAACACAAGAGATGAAAATTGATCTGGGAATGGAACTAAATATAAATATAACCAAAGCATCATTTTCCTCAGAGCCTAAGAGAAGATCCTTTGCTAAGTCTCCCAAGAAGGGAATGTTAGCAATGGCACAAACACAAGAGATGAAAATTGATCTGGGAATGCAACTAAAAATAAATATAACCAAAGCATCATTTTCCTCAGAGCCTAAGAGAATATCCTTTGCTAAGTCTCCCAAGAAGGGAATGTCAGCAATGGCACAAACTCAAGAGATGAGAATTGATCTGGGAATGCAACTAAATATAAATATAACCAAAGCATCTTTTTCCTCAGAGCCTAAGAGAAGATCCTTTGCTAAGTCTCCCAAGAAGGGAATGTCAGCAAAGGCACAAAGACAAGAGATAAAAATTGATCTGGCAATGCAACTAAATATAAATATAACCAAAGCATCATTTTCCTCAGAGCCTAAGAGAAGATCCTTTGCTAAGTCTCCCAAGAAGGGAATGTCAGATATGGAACAAACACAAGAGATGAAAATTGATCTGGGAATGCAACTAAATATAAATATAACCAAAGCATCATTTTCCTCAGAGCCTAAGAGAAGATCCTTTGCTAAGTCTCCCAAGAAGGGAATGTCAGCAATGGCACAAACACAAGAGATGAAAATTGATCTGTGAATGCAACTAAATATAAATATAACCAAAGCATCATTTTCCTCAGAGCCTAAGAGAAGATCCTTTGCGAAGTCTCCCAAGAAGGGAATGTCAGCAATGGCACAAGCACAAGAGATGAAAATTGATCTGGGAATGCAACTAAATATAAATATAACCAAAGCATCATTTTCCTCAGAGCCTAAGAGAAAATCCATTGCCAAGTCTCCCAAGAAGGGAATGTCAGCAATGGCACAAACACAAGAGATGAAAATTGATCTGGGAATGCAACTAAATATAAATATAACCAAAGCATCATTTTCCTCAGAGCCTAAGAGAAGATTCTTTGCTAAGTCTCCCAAGAAGGGAATGTCAGCAATGGCACAAACACAAGAGATGAAAATTGATCTGGGAATGCAACTAAATATAAATATAACCAAAGCATCATTTTCCTCAGAGCCTAAGAGAAGATCCTTTGCTAAGTCTCCCAAGAAGGGAATGTTAGCAATGGTACAAACACAAAAGATGAAAATTGATCTGGGAATGGAACTAAATATAAATATAACCAAAGCATCATTATCCTCAGAGCCTAAGAGAAGATCCTTTGCTAAGTCTCCCAAGAAGGGAATGTCAGCAATGGCACAAACACAAGAGATAAAAATTGATCTGGGAATGCAACTAAATATAAATATAACCAAAGCATCATTTTCCTCAGAGCCTAAGAGAAGATCCTTTGCTAAGTCTCCCAAGAAGGGAATGTCAGCAATGGCACAAACACAAGAGATGAAAATTGATCTGTGAATGCAACTAAATATAAATATAACCAAAGCATCATTTTCCTCAGAGCCTAAGAGAAGATCCTTTGCGAAGTCTCCCAAGAAGGGAATGTCAGCAATGGCACAAGCACAAGAGATGAAAATTGATCTGGGAATGCAACTAAATATAAATATAACCAAAGCATCATTTTCCTCAGAGCCTAAGAGAAAATCCATTGCCAAGTCTCCCAAGAAGGGAATGTCAGCAATGGCACAAACTCAAGAGATGAGAATTGATCTGGGAATGCAACTAAATATAAATATAACCAAAGCATCATTTTCCTCAGAGCCTAAGAGAAGTTCCTTTGCTAAGTCTTCCAAGAAGGGAATGTCAGCAATGGCACAAACACAAGACATGAAAATTGATCTGGGAATGCATCTAAATATAAATATAACCAAAGCATCATTTTCCTCAGAGCCTAAGAGAAGATCCTTTGCTAAGTCTCCCAAGAAGGGAATGTTAGCAATGGCACAAACACAAGAGATGAAAATTGATCTGGGAATGGAACTAAATATAAATATAACCAAAGCATCATTTTCCTCAGAGCCTAAGAGAAGATACTTTGCTAAGTCTCCCAAGAAGGGAATGTCAGCAATGGCACAAAGACAAGAGATAAAAATTGATCTGGGAATGCAACTAAATATAAATATAACCAAAGCATCATTTTCCTCAGAGCCTAAGAGAAGATCCTTTGCTAAGTCTCCCAAGAAGGGAATGTCAGCAATGGCACAAACACAAGAGATGAAAATTGATCTGGCAATGCAACTAAATATACATGTAACCAAAGCATCATTTTCCTCAGAGCCTAAGAGAAGATCCTTTGCTAAATCTCCCCAGAAGGGAATGTCAGCAATGGCACAAACACAAGAGATGAAAATTGATCTGGGAATGCAACTAAATATAAATATAACCAAAGCATCATTTTCCTCCGAGCCTAAGAGAAGATCCTTTGCTAAGTCTCCCCAGAAGGGAATGTCAGCAATGGCACAAACACAAGAGATGAAAATTGATCTGGGAATGCAACTAAATATACATGTAACTAAAGCATCATTTTCCTCAGAGCCTAAGAGAAGATCCTTTGCGAAGTCTCCCCAGAAGGGAATGTCAGCAATGGCACAAACACAAGAGATGAAAATTGATCTGGGAATGCAACTAAATATAAATATAACCAAAGCATCATTTTCCTCAGAGCCTAAGACAAGATCCTTTGTGAAGTCTCCCAAGAATGGAATGTCAGCAATGGCACAAGCACAAGAGATGAAAATTGATCTGGGAATGCAACTAAATATAAATATAACCAAAGCATCATTTTCCTCCGAGCCTAAGAGAAGATCCATTGCTAAGTCTCCCAAGAAGGGAATGTCAGCAATGGCACAAAGACAAGAGATAAAAGTTGATCTGGGAATGCAACTAAATATAAATATAACCAAAGCATCATTTTCCTCAGAGCCTAAGAGATGATCCTTTGCTAAGTCTCCCAAGAAGGGAATGTTAGCAATGGCACAAACACAAGAGATGAAAATTGATCTGGGAATGCAACTAAAAATAAATATAACCAAAGCATCATTTTCCTCAGAGCCTAAGAGAAGATCCTTTGCTAAGTCTCCCAAGAAGGGAATGTCAGCAATGGCACAAAGACAAGAGATAAAAATTGATCTGGGAATGCAACTAAATATAAATATAACCAAAGCATCATTTTCCTCAGAGCCTAAGAGAAGATCCTTTGCTAAGTCTCCCAAGAAGGGAATGTCAGCAATGGCACAAAGACAAGAGATAAAAATTGATCTGGGAATGCAACTAAATATAAATATAACCAAAGCATCATTTTCCTCAGAGCCTAAGAGAAGATCCTTTGCTAAGTCTCCCAAGAAGGGAATGTCAGCAATGGCACAAACACAAGAGATGAAAATTGATCTGGGAATGCAACTAAAAATAAATATAACCAAAGCATCATTTTCCTCAGAGCCTAAGAGAATATCCTTTGCTAAGTCTCCCAAGAAGGGAATGTCAGCAATGGCACAAACTCAAGAGATGAGAATTGATCTGGGAATGCAACTAAATATAAATATAACCAAAGCATCTTTTTCCTCAGAGCCTAAGAGAAGATCCTTTGCTAAGTCTCCCAAGAAGGGAATGTCAGCAAAGGCACAAAGACAAGAGATAAAAATTGATCTGGCAATGCAACTAAATATAAATATAACCAAAGCATCATTTTCCTCAGAGCCTAAGAGAAGATCCTTTGCTAAGTCTCCCAAGAAGGGACTTTCAGCAATGGCACAAACACAAGAGATGAAAATTGATCTGGGAATGCAACTAAATATAAATATAACCAAAGCATCATTTTCCTCAGAGCCTCAGAGAGGATCCTTTGCTAAGTCTCCCAAGAAGGGAATGTCAGCAATGGCACAAACACAAGAGATGAAAATTGATCTGGGAATGGAACTAAATATAAATATAACCAAAGCATCATTTTCCTCAGAGCCTAAGAGAAGATCCTTTGCTAAGTCTCCCAAGAAGGGAATGTTAGCAATGGCACAAACACAAGAGATGAAAATTGATCTGGGAATGCAACTAAAAATAAATATAACCAAAGCATCATTTTCCTCAGAGCCTAAGAGATGATCCTTTGCTAAGTCTCCCAAGAAGGGAATGTTAGCAATGGCACAAACACAAGAGATGAAAATTGATCTGGGAATGCAACTAAAAATAAATATAACCAAAGCATCATTTTCCTCAGAGCCTAAGAGAAGATCCTTTGCTAAGTCTCCCAAGAAGGGAATGTCAGCAATGGCACAAAGACAAGAGATAAAAATTGATCTGGGAATGCAACTAAATATAAATATAACCAAAGCATCATTTTCCTCAGAGCCTAAGAGAAGATCCTTTGCTAAGTCTCCCAAGAAGGGAATGTCAGCAATGGCACAAACACAAGAGATGAAAATTGATCTGTGAATGCAACTAAATATAAATATAACCAAAGCATCATTTTCCTCAGAGCCTAAGAGAAGATCCTTTGCGAAGTCTCCCAAGAAGGGAATGTCAGCAATGGCACAAGCACAAGAGATGAAAATTGATCTGGGAATGCAACTAAATATAAATATAACCAAAGCATCATTTTCCTCAGAGCCTAAGAGAAAATCCATTGCCAAGTCTCCCAAGAAGGGAATGTCAGCAATGGCACAAACACAAGAGATGAAAATTGATCTGGGAATGCAACTAAATATAAATATAACCAAAGCATCATTTTCCTCAGAGCCTAAGAGAAGATTCTTTGCTAAGTCTCCCAAGAAGGGAATGTCAGCAATGGCACAAACACAAGAGATAAAAATTGATCTGGGAATGCAACTAAATATAAATATAACCAAAGCATCATTTTCCTCAGAGCCTAAGAGAAGATCCTTTGCTAAGTCTCCCAAGAAGGGAATGTTAGCAATGGTACAAACACAAAAGATGAAAATTGATCTCGGAATGGAACTAAATATAAATATAACCAAAGCATCATTATCCTCAGAGCCTAAGAGAAGATCCTTTGCTAAGTCTCCCAAGAAGGGAATGTCAGCAATGGCACAAACACAAGAGATAAAAATTGATCTGGGAATGCAACTAAATATAAATATAACCAAAGCATCATTTTCCTCAGAGCCTAAGAGAAGATCCTTTGCTAAGTCTCCCAAGAAGGGAATGTCAGCAATGGCACAAACACAAGAGATGAAAATTGATCTGTGAATGCAACTAAATATAAATATAACCAAAGCATCATTTTCCTCAGAGCCTAAGAGAAGATCCTTTGCGAAGTCTCCCAAGAAGGGAATGTCAGCAATGGCACAAGCACAAGAGATGAAAATTGATCTGGGAATGCAACTAAATATAAATATAACCAAAGCATCATTTTCCTCAGAGCCTAAGAGAAGATCCTTTGCTAAGTCTCCCAAGAAGGGAATGTTAGCAATGGCACAAACACAAGAGATGAAAATTGATCTGGGAATGGAACTAAATATAAATATAACCAAAGCATCATTTTCCTCAGAGCCTAAGAGAAGATCCTTTGCTAAGTCTCCCAAGAAGGGAATGTTAGCAATGGCACAAACACAAGAGATGAAAATTGATCTGGGAATGCAACTAAAAATAAATATAACCAAAGCATCATTTTCCTCAGAGCCTAAGAGAATATCCTTTGCTAAGTCTCCCAAGAAGGGAATGTCAGCAATGGCACAAAGACAAGAGATAAAAATTGATCTGGGAATGCAACTAAATATAAATATAACCAAAGCATCATTTTCCTCAGAGCCTAAGAGAAGATCCTTTGCTAAGTCTCCCAAGAAGGGAATGTCAGCAATGGCACAAACACAAGAGATAAAAATTGATCTGGCAATGCAACTAAATATACATGTAACCAAAGCATCATTTTCCTCAGAGCCTAAGAGAAGATCCTTTGCTAAGTCTCTCAAGAAGGGAATGTCAGCAATGGGACAAAGAAAAGAGATGAAAATTGATCTGGGAATGCAACTAAATATACATGTAACCAATGCATCATTTTCCTCAGAGCCTAAGAGAAGATCCTTTGCTAAGTCTCCCAAGAAGGGAATGTCAGCAATGGCACAAAGACAAGAGATGAAAATTGATCTGGGAATGCAACTAAATATAAATATAACCAAAGCATCATTTTCCTCAGGGCCTAAGAGAAGATCCTTTGCGAAGTCTCCCAAGAAGGGAATGTCAGCAATGGCACAAGCACAAGAGATGAAAATTGATCTGGGAATGCAACTAAATATAAATATAACCAAAGCATCATTTTCCTCAGAGCCTAAGAGAAAATCCATTGCCAAGTCTCCCAAGAAGGGAATGTCAGCAATGGCACAAACTCAAGAGATGAGAATTGATCTGGGAATGCAACTAAATATAAATATAACCAAAGCATCATTTTCCTCAGAGCCTAAGAGAAGTTCCTTTGCTAAGTCTTCCAAGAAGGGAATGTCAGCAATGGCACAAACACAAGACATGAAAATTGATCTGGGAATGCATCTAAATATAAATATAACCAAAGCATCATTTTCCTCAGAGCCTAAGAGAAGATCCTTTGCTAAGTCTCCCAAGAAGGGAATGTCAACAATGGCACAAACACAAGAGATGAAAATTGATCTGGGAATGCAACTAAATATAAATATAACCAAAGCATCATTTTCCTCAGAGCCTAAGAGAAGATCCTTTGCTAAGTCTCCCAAGAAGGTAATGTCAGCAATGGCACAAACACAAGAGATGAAAATTGATCTGAGAATGGAACTAAATATAAATATAACCAAAGCATCATTTTCCTCAGAGGCTAAGAGAAGATCCTTTGCTAAGTCTTCCAAGAAGGGAATGTCAGCAATGGCACAAACACAAGAGATGAAAATTGATCTGGTAATGCAACTAAATATAAATATAACCAAAGCATCATTTTCCTCAGAGCCTAAGAGAAGATTCTTTGCTAAGTCTCCCAAGAAGGGAATGTCAGCAATGGCACAAACACAAGAGATGAAAATTGATCTGGGAATACAACTAAATATAAATATAACCAAAGCATCATTTTCCTCAGAGCCTAAGAGAAGATCCTTTGCTAAGTCTCCCAAGAAGGGAATGTCAGCAATGGCACAAACACAAGAGATGAAAATTGATCTGGGAATGCAACTAAATATAAATATAACCAAAGCATCATTTTCCTCAGAGCCTAAGAGAAGATCCTTTGCTAAGTCTTCCAAGAAGGGAATGTTAGCAATGGTACAAACACAAAAGATGAAAATTGATCTGGGAATGGAACTAAATATAAATATAACCAAAGCATCATTATCCTCAGAGCCTAAGAGAAGATCCTTTGCTAAGTCTCCCAAGAAGGGAATGTCAGCAATGGCACAAACACAAGAGATAAAAATTGATCTGGGAATGCAACTAAATATAAATATAACCAAAGCATCATTTTCCTCAGAGCCTAAGAGAAGATCCTTTGCTAAGTCTCCCAAGAAGGGAATGTCAGCAATGGCACAAGCACAAGAGATGAAAATTGATCTGGGAATGCAACTAAATATAAATATAACCAAAGCATCATTTTCCTCAGAGCCTAAGAGAAAATCCATTGCCAAGTCTCCCAAGAAGGGAATGTCAGCAATGGCACAAACTCAAGAGATGAGAATTGATCTGGGAATGCAACTAAATATAAATATAACCAAAGCATCATTTTCCTCAGAGCCTAAGAGAAGTTCCTTTGCTAAGTCTTCCAAGAAGGGAATGTCAGCAATGGCACAAACACAAGACATGAAAATTGATCTGGGAATGCATCTAAATATAAATATAACCAAAGCATCATTTTCCTCAGAGCCTAAGAGAAGATCCTTTGCTAAGTCTCCCAAGAAGGGAATGTCAACAATGGCACAAACACAAGAGATGAAAATTGATCTGGGAATGCAACTAAATATAAATATAACCAAAGCATCATTTTCCTCAGAGCCTAAGAGAAGATCCTTTGCTAAGTCTCCCAAGAAGGGAATGTTAGCAATGGCACAAACACAAGAGATGAAAATTGATCTGGGAATGGAACTAAATATAAATATAACCAAAGCATCATTTTCCTCAGAGCCTAAGAGAAGATCCTTTGCTAAGTCTCCCAAGAAGGGAATGTTAGCAATGGCACAAACACAAGAGATGAAAATTGATCTGGGAATGCAACTAAAAATAAATATAACCAAAGCATCATTTTCCTCAGAGCCTAAGAGAATATCCTTTGCTAAGTCTCCCAAGAAGGGAATGTCAGCAATGGCACAAAGACAAGAGATAAAAATTGATCTGGGAATGCAACTAAATATAAATATAACCAAAGCATCATTTTCCTCAGAGCCTAAGAGAAGATCCTTTGCTAAGTCTCCCAAGAAGGGAATGTCAGCAATGGCACAAACACAAGACATAAAAATTGATCTGGCAATGCAACTAAATATACATGTAACCAAAGCATCATTTTCCTCAGAGCCTAAGAGAAGATCCTTTGCTAAGTCTCAAAAGAAGGGAATGTCAGCAATGGGACAAAGAAAAGAGATGAAAATTGATCTGGGAATGCAACTAAATATACATGTAACCAATGCATCATTTTCCTCAGAGCCTAAGAGAAGATCCTTTGCTAAGTCTCCCAAGAAGGGAATGTCAGCAATGGCACAAACACAAGAGATGAAAATTGATCTGGGAATGCAACTAAATATAAATATAACCAAAGCATCATTCTCCTCAGAGCCTAAGAGAAGATCCTTTGCGAAGTCTCCCAAGAAGGGAATGTCAGCAATGGCACAAGCACAAGAGATGAAAATTGATCTGGGAATGCAACTAAATATAAATATAACCAAAGCATCATTTTCCTCAGAGCCTAAGAGAAAATCCATTGCCAAGTCTCCCAAGAAGGGAATGTCAGCAATGGCACAAACTCAAGAGATGAGAATTGATCTGGGAATGCAACTAAATATAAATATAACCAAAGCATCATTTTCCTCAGAGCCTAAGAGAAGTTCCTTTGCTAAGTCTTCCAAGAAGGGAATGTCAGCAATGGCACAAACACAAGACATGAAAATTGATCTGGGAATGCATCTAAATATAAATATAACCAAAGCATCATTTTCCTCAGAGCCTAAGAGAAGATCCTTTGCTAAGTCTCCCAAGAAGGGAATGTCAACAATGGCACAAACACAAGAGATGAAAATTGATCTGGGAATGCAACTAAATATAAATATAACCAAAGCATCATTTTCCTCAGAGCCTAAGAGAAGATCCTTTGCTAAGTCTCCCAAGAAGGTAATGTCAGCAATGGCACAAACACAAGAGATGAAAATTGATCTGAGAATGGAACTAAATATAAATATAACCAAAGCATCATTTTCCTCAGAGGCTAAGAGAAGATCCTTTGCTAAGTCTTCCAAGAAGGGAATGTCAGCAATGGCACAAACACAAGAGATGAAAATTGATCTGGGAATGCAACTAAATATAAATATAACCAAAGCATCATTTTCCTCACAGCCTAAGAGAAGATCCTTTGCTAAGTCTCCCAAGAAGGGAATGCCAGCAATGGCACAAAGACAAGAGATGAAAATTGATCTGGGAATGCAACTAAATATAAATATAACCAAAGCATCATTTTCCACAGAGCCTAAGAGAAGATCCTTTGCTAAGTCTCCCAAGAAGGTAATGTCAGCAATGGCACAAACACAAGAGATGAAAATTGATCTGGGAATGCAACTAAATATAAATATAAACAAAGCATCATTTTCCTCAGAGCCTAAGAGAAGATCCTTTGCTAAGTCTCCCAAGAAGGTAATGTCAGCAATGGCACAAACACAAGAGATGAAAATTGATCTGGGAATGCAACTAAATATAAATATAAACAAAGCATCATTTTCCTCAGAGCCTAAGAGAAGATCCTTTGCTAAGTCTTCCAAGAAGGGAATGTCAGCAATGGCACAAACACAAGAGATGAAAATTGATCTGGGAATGCAACTAAATATAAATATAACCAAAGCATCATTTTCCTCAGAGCCTAAGAGAAGATTCTTTGCTAAGTCTCCCAAGAAGGGAATGTCAGCAATGGCACAAACACAAGAGATGAAAATTGATCTGGGAATGGAACTAAATATAAATATAACCAAAGCATCATTTTCCTCAGAGCCTAAGAGAAGATCCTTTGCTAAGTCTCCCAAGAAGGGAATGTCAGCAATGGCACAAACACAAGAGATAAAAATTGATCTGGGAATGCAACTAAATATAAATATAACCAAAGCATCATTTTCCTCAGAGCCTAAGAGAAGATCCTTTGCTAAGTCTCCCAAGAAGGGAATGTCAGCAATGGCACAAACACAAGAGATGAAAATTGATCTGTGAATGCAACTAAATATAAATATAACCAAAGCATCATTTTCCTCAGAGCCTAAGAGAAGATCCTTTGCGAAGTCTCCCAAGAAGGGAATGTCAGCAATGGCACAAGCACAAGAGATGAAAATTGATCTGGGAATGCAACTAAATATAAATATAACCAAAGCATCATTTTCCTCAGAGCCTAAGAGAAAATCCATTGCCAAGTCTCCCAAGAAGGGAATGTCAGCAATGGCACAAACTCAAGAGATGAGAATTGATCTGAGAATGCAACTAAATATAAATATAACCAAAGCATCATTTTCCTCAGAGCCTAAGTGAAGTTCCTTTGCTAAGTCTTCCAAGAAGGGAATGTCAGCAATGGCACAAACACAAGACATGAAAATTGATCTGGGAATGCATCTAAATATAAATATAACCAAAGCATCATTTTCCTCAGAGCCTAAGAGAAGATCCTTTGCTAAGTCTCCCAAGAAGGGAATGTCAACAATGGCACAAACACAAGAGATGAAAATTGATCTGGGAATGCAACTAAATATAAATATAACCAAAGCATCATTTTCCTCAGAGCCTAAGAGAAGATCCTTTGCTAAGTCTCCCAAGAAGGTAATGTCAGCAATGGCACAAACACAAGAGATGAAAATTGATCTGGGAATGCAACTAAATATAAATATAACCAAAGCATCATTTTCCTCAGAGCCTAAGAGAAGATCCTTTGCTAAGTCTCCCAAGAAGGGAATGTTAGCAATGGTACAAACACAAAAGATGAAAATTGATCTGGGAATGGAACTAAATATAAATATAACCAAAGCATCATTTTCCTCAGAGCCTAAGAGAAGATCCTTTGCTAAGTCTCCCAAGAAGGGAATGTCAGCAATGGCACAAACACAAGAGATAAAAATTGATCTGGGAATGCAACTAAATATAAATATAACCAAAGCATCATTTTCCTCAGAGCCTAAGAGAAGATCCTTTGCTAAGTCTCCCAAGAAGGGTATGTCAGCAATGGCACAAACACAAGAGATGAAAATTGATCTGGGAATGCAACTAAATATAAATATAACCAAAGCATCATTTTCCTCAGAACCTAAGAGAAGATCCTTTGCTAAGTCTCCCAAGAAGGGAATGTCAGCAATGGCACAAAGACAAGAGATAAAAATTGATCTGGGAATGCAACTAAATATAAATATAACCAAAGCATCATTTTCCTCAGAGCCTAAGAGAAGATCCTTTGCTAAGTCTCCCAAGAAGGGAATGTCAGCAAAGGCACAAAGACAAGAGATAAAAATTGATCTGGCAATGCAACTAAATATAAATATAACCAAAGCATCATTTTCCTCAGAGCCTAAGAGAAGATCCTTTGCTAAGTCTCCCAAGAAGGGAATGTCAGATATGGAACAAACACAAGAGATGAAAATTGATCTGGGAATGCAACTAAATATAAATATAACTACAGCATCATTTTCTTCAGAGCCTAAGAGAAGATCCTTTGCTAAGTCTCCCAAGAAGGGAATGTTAGCAATGGTACAAACACAAAAGATGAAAATTGATCTGGGAATGGAACTAAATATAAATATAACCAAAGCATCATTTTCCTCAGAGCCTAAGAGAAGATCCTTTGCTAAGTCTCCCAAGAAGGGAATGTCAGCAATGGCACAAACACAAGAGATAAAAATTGATCTGGGAATGCAACTAAATATAAATATAACCAAAGCATCATTTTCCTCAGAGCCTAAGAGAAGATCCTTTGCTAAGTCTCCCAAGAAGGGAATGTCAGCAATGGCACAAACACAAGAGATGAAAATTGATCTGGGAATGCAACTAAATATAAATATAACCAAAGCATCATTTTCCTCAGAACCTAAGAGAAGATCCTTTGCTAAGTCTCCCAAGAAGGGAATGTCAGCAATGGCACAAAGACAAGAGATAAAAATTGATCTGGGAATGCAACTAAATATAAATATAACCAAAGCATCATTTTCCTCACAGCCTAAGAGAAGATCCTTTGCTAAGTCTCCCAAGAAGGGAATGTCAGCAAAGGCACAAAGACAAGAGATAAAAATTGATCTGGCAATGCAACTAAATATAAATATAACCAAAGCATCATTTTCCTCAGAGCCTAAGAGAAGATCCCTTG
Source organism: Acanthosepion esculentum (assembly GCA_964036315.1). Classification (NCBI taxonomy): domain Eukaryota; kingdom Metazoa; phylum Mollusca; class Cephalopoda; order Sepiida; family Sepiidae; genus Acanthosepion; species Acanthosepion esculentum. The sequence goes on along the minus strand of OZ038479.1, from coordinate 2,436,883 downwards.
CTAAGTCTCCCAAGATGGGAATGTCAGCAATGGCATAAACAAAAGAGATGAAAATTGATCTGGGAATGCAACTAAATATAAATATAACCAAAGCATCATTTTCCTCAGAGCCTAAGAGAAGATCCTTTGCTAAGTCTCCCAAGAAGGGAATGTCAGCAATGGCCCAAACAAAAGAGATGAAAATTGATCTGGGAATGCAACTAAATATAAATATAACCAAAGCATCATTTTCCTCAGAGCCTAAGAGAAGATCCTTTGCTAAGTCTCCCAAGAAGGGAATGTCAGCAATGGCACAAACAAAAGAGATGAAAATTGATCTGACTTTACTTACAAAATAAGAAAAGAAAACAAGTGCTAGAAAGAACTTAATAACATGAACAATTTTTTTACGGTTCAAAATTTTAAATTAAATTTGAGGTTTTAAAATGCATGATTATTATAAAAAGCTTCACTATTAAAAAACAACACTTGTACTTGCTTTTCTAAATAATTGAAACAAATTTAAAATAAAAAAGATTCAATAAAAGCTTCACTTTCAAAAGTGTCTAAAGACTTCTTTGATTTGGTGCAGTAATTTAAATGTGTAAGAAGATAGGAAGATGAGTAAAAAGGCCGTTAACTAAGTAAGCTTCCGCGTATGATGACTCAAGGCAAACGTATATAAATAACGCCAGCAATGGAGGATGGAACCCGAGGCGAATGAGTCCGAAATTTTTTTGTCAACAACTGCCAAAACGGTTTATTTTCACAAACTTTTACTGTTACTTGCGAAATAACCATGAAAATTTACACCGAAATAGAAATTTTCCATGTTGAAATTTTGAAAACAATAACTGCAGATAAAATACATTGTTGCTCATTTTGCTATAAACATGTATTGTTGGTAATTCTAATAGAAAGATTTATTGTTGGTAATTTTTTATATAAAAATATATTGATTTTACTATAAAAATGTACTATACTTTTTCATAAATGAATTAAAAATCAGTTTTTCCAAATTTTAAATAATTTTTAGATGACAGTACATAACCAAGAGTTGAAAAATGACATGGGAAAAGCAACTGAATTATTTATTAAGCTAATAATTACAATTTGGAATATAAATCCCATAGTAAAAAGGAAATAATTTTATTAATTGTTTACTTGAATGAATTATAGATTATGGGTAAAATGATTCCATATAACCTGAGGAAATTATAAGTTAGTTAATTATATCTCAAGTCATTATTTTTTAGTTTCAATTAAGAATCTTTCCAAGAATGTTTAGTAATTATTTTCTGTAATTTCAATTAAGATTCCATATCCTAGAAATGAAACCCAATGCTAATTGTTTCTTCATTAAATTTATTCAAATATTCTTAATTATTAATAATCCCCATCCTCAAATCTATTGTATTTAGCAATTAATAATTTATTTAATACTATAATTTATTTCTACTTTGATATTTCTAGATGAACTGAACTACAATGTGTTTGAACAAGTACAGCATAATTGAAAATGGACAACCAATTCTGCTTGGCCATATTTACAAAACTAGCAGAAATACCCGTCACTGACTGGGTTTGGAAGAAGCTGCCAGAATTATATTATGTTTTTTCATGATATTGATTAGAGAGTACTGAACATATAATAAATGGCTGTTAACACATAGGTGATACAGCTATATCCATCCAGGTAACGCAATAGAAAAGAATTACCAATTTTCATGTAGAACAAAGAGTTGCTTCATCCAAGCCAATATCATCATGGCTGTATATAACCTTCTGGTCTGTGATCTCTATATTTTTGATCAGGAAATGAAGCAATCATCACATATATAACGAAATAAAAGATTGAGGAAAACTATAAACATATGCATATCAATTTATATATCATTTATTGAAACATTGCAACAAATGTCAATAATAAATAAGTATACCATTATAGTAATGTTTATTTTGAGGGTAATATATCCAGTTGCCTGGTGGCTGCATTCTGTCGAGTATTCATTCTGAGTCTCCTCTTCCTTACTTCTGGAGTTGCAGATTGTCTAGCATCTGCAGTCTGTTGAGCATCCAATGTTCATCTCTTTTAAGGAAATTATCAAGACTTATTAAATGAATAAACTTAATTTTTGAATTTTTTATTTAGAAAATCTTGTTAAAAACATTTTTATATATATGTTACCCCTACACGTAATTAATTTTGTGAAATTTCCAGAAATTAAATTCCGTCCACCAAATTTATATATATATATATATACACACACACACACATATATATATATGTATGCACACACACAAACATATCAAAATAATAATATATAAACACATTATAAATAATAATCCCACTTGTAATTGTAGTGTTAAAACTGTAAGTCCTGTTGGAAGAATATCCATGTTATCTTCTTAAAGAAAAATATAAACCAGAAAAATGTTTATATTGGAATCTCAGTGGGATATTGGAAACAACATCTTTATAATCACCAGCATTCCTTCAACGTGCATGGGGTCACAGTTTTCATGTATGACCCTCCATGGAATTTCTTCCTCCAGCTTGTTTAAGCTCAATTTACAAATTATATTACCTATGTTTTACATATATATATGTGTGTGTGTGTGTGTGTGTGTGTGTGTGTGTGTGTGTGTGTGTATATATATATACATATCTAGGTGCAATGGATGAAATGCACTCTTCTACACCTTTTAAATTTGCATGCTTGGAGATATTTGGATATATTGTTTATATATTATTATTTAAGAAATATTAAGTAGCTGAGTGGTTATAACATTCGCATTCTGACCATGAGAGCAGGGTTCAAATCTCACCAGAGTTGATTTGTCAGGAAGAAGACTTCCTGATGTTATCAAACTGGAGGTGTTGATTCCAGCATGTGGCACCTTTTGAAAGTGCCTGATAAACCAGACCACAAGTTGAACAAGCCTTTTGTATATTTACTTACATGTGTAAGCGTGGGTTGTGTATGTGAATACATATGTACGTTTTAATTGTGTATATGCATGTGTGTGTGGATATATATGTATATGCACAAATCTACATAGGTGCATGTATGTAGATATTACATGTGCATGTTTAAATGTTCCTATGTGGTTATGTATGTATGTATGTATGTATATATATATATATATATATATATATATATACGTGTGTGTATACATGTATATATGGGTTTATAATATTTATTTAGGTGAATTTGTGTATGTTTATATATATGTATGTATATGTATAGATTGATGTGTGTATGTGCTTGTACATGTATGGGGATATATGCTTATGATGTATATATGGATTTTTATGTTGTTTCCGTAATTAGATGTATTCTATTTTGTTGTAGGTGTTATTAGTGTTGTACTTGTGTTTAGAAGTTGAATATATATATATATATATATATATATATATGGTATTTATATGTCTATAGATGTATACTGATGGTTTGGTTTATGTAGGTATATAATTGCATATATTTCTTCAGAACTTAGATAGCTTTGCTTACTTTACTCTGATAATCAACTATTATTATTATTATTATTATTATTATTATCAGTGTGTATTTTTATCCTTACATTTATTCACTTTCAATTATAAACTTTTTATTTATTATAACCTACAAAGAAAGATATTTTTGAAAACAATATATAATTTTGGAAAAAAAAAACATTATATCATTTTACTCTAATGTTATTGTATTATTTTTTTAAAAAATAGAAAACGTGTAATGGTGTGAATGATGACATGCATTAGACAGATAATTTATTCAATTTTATACAAAAGACAACTGCAGGTTTCAAGCCATATCTTTAAGTTCTCTTACTTTCTCTTTTCCCTTCCTTCTTTTTCTCTATTCCCTTTTAATGACACACCCTCTACTTCACTGTGCACATCCAGTATGAAAAAAGTCAACATGTCTGGTCCCTACTACTTTGCACATATCTCCTTCAACAGATTTATATTTCTTTCTCCCTCTCTTTGCTTTCCCTTCCCAGCCTTCAATGCATATCCCTCTTCTTCTCCTCTTTTCCCTCCCTCTATCCCTCTTCTTCTCCTCTTTTCCCTCCCTCTATCCCTCTTCTCTTTTTCTTGCTTCCATTTTGAATTAACATAAAGTCTGATGAGTTAAAGCTGTAGTATCAGTTTTAATGAAATAAAATATTAGCATGATCTTGTAAAGTCTCTGTTTTCATAATAATTATATTATATACATATGAAGAAATATACTCTTAAGGTGGGCGATATTTATGGGATAAAGTGATCAATATCAGAGATAGACCGTAAGTAAATATAAAAGTAAACATTGAAGTCAACACTTAGAAACGACAGGCAGTTTTATGCTAAACGCAATGGTAAGAGTCATGACCCTCGTTTTTTTTCTCAGCTATTTATATATACAGGTCAGTGGTGCATTGTGGGTAGTCTATTTTGTTGGAAGCCGTTTATTTATTTCCGTTAAATTATTTTGCTTTTATTTTTTATTTATATTTCTAATCTTATATATTTATTTTTATTTTAACCTGTTTTTTTTTAAAGTAATAAAAATTTGTTCATATTGCTTATTTAATAGTTTCATTTTGGTTTTGGAAAATAAAGCTATTGATTCAATTTTGTAGTTAATTGCTGTAGTTTATTCTATTATTTTGGTGGGGGCAGTTTTTAATTTGTTTATTACTTCATTTATTTATTTCGATTGATTATCTTTACTTGTTTTTTCTAACGGTTAATTTATCAGGATCATTAAATTTTTTCTAATGGTTAATTTATCGGAATTAAAAGATACATCCCTACCCATCCCTAAACATAACCCCGCTTTCAAATGTAACTATTAACTGATACAACGAAAATTAAAAATTGAACCCTCTACCACCCCTTGTCTAGATGAATGGATTTATCGGTAACCTTGGAAACCCTCAAACTATGAATCTTTCCTGTGCCGTTAACAACCGTAAATTTTAAAAAGTAAGTTACTCCAAAATTCGCTTGATGAGGAAATGGAACTAATATCTTTGGTTTAATAACAAAATTAAATTCAGGGGCTTTAGCTTACATTTCTGAAACATGGTTATCACTGTGTAGCGGTAAAACCATATTTTAAATCTATTAATTTATAATATTAATGCTCTGTAAAAATAAAAATATCTATAAGAACACCAGATTTTATATCTTACTGTTCTTTCCTTTTTATTTATATATATATATATATATATATATATATATATATATATATATGTTTTGAAAAAAGGGAAACTCCATCTTTTTATCCTTTCAGGCATGTAAGTTTTGATTTTACTTTAGATTTTTTAATTTTCATTCAGCAGTGAGTACTTGGAACCTGCTGAGCTCTAAAGATAGGAATTCAACCCTAGGCGTTCAAAGAAATATTTTGAGCAAGCTTTTATATGACCATTTTTTCTTCCTTTATGTTAAAGGAATTTTCTTCTCCCTTTATTTATCTCCTATTTGTGTATATCTTTCTACCTTTTTTGTATATATAAACATTTTCTTCTTCTATTGTTACACCCCAAGCAGGAGTTTGAGTCTTTATTCTTCAGTGTAAAAGAGAGAATTGTCCACTCTAATCTTTCAAGCCGTGGTTGCTTTTATCAATTGTCACATTTAACCTTAACTCTTTCTGCTCCAAGTTAAGGTAAAAGCAGTGGCAAAAATATCTTATACATGTGTAAGGAAACAGAATATATTCCAACAAGGCAATATTTTTTGTTTTTATATAATTATGTAAAAAGAGAAATTCTGTGGGTGATATACATGCACTAGTCACTAAGGGGAAATATATCCTCATGGTTGGGAAGAAGTCCTCATGCTTGTCATTGCTTTCTTCAGGGTATTGGAATTTCAATCCAAAACCTGTATTTCATCCAGTGAGGTAGATTTTTCTAGTTCCATGTGCCATGCCTCTTCTAGATGTCTCAGTTATTTCCCTTTATTTCAAAGCTCCAAATTGAGGTTCATCACTGCTGTGACCTGGTATTGAAGTTACAAGTCTTTGGGTCCAGTTACTGGATCTAACCAACACAATGATCTGTAGATACAGGGCCCAGTGGATAAAGACATTGGTGAGCAAAGGGCTGCAAATTGTTCTGAATAAATAAATGTATTCAAATGGAAAATAAATTTCACTCTACAATACTAATATAATGCTACATTACAAGTGACTTATAGTTTAGTCCACAAAATATTGTTTATCTTCAGTGTGTGTACACATGTTTCAACTTAACTGACTTATCTGCAAATACAGATCCACAAACATCATAGGAATATAAGTCCTCACCAGTGTGTGTACGTATATGTCTCATCAAATGAGATGAACATGAAAATGCACACCCACAAACTTCACAAGAATATGATTTCTCTCCGCTGTGTAAGCATATATCTAACCAAACAAGATTTGAATGAAAATGCAGATCAACAAATTGTACAAGAACAAGGTTTCTCTCGAAAGTGTGTATGCATATGTTTGACCTTATGTGACTTATCCAAAAATGCTGATCCATAAATGTCACAAAAATATGGTTTCTCTCTACTATGTGTATGCATATGTCTCACTAAATTAGACTAGTGTAAAAATGCAGATTCACTAACTTCACAAGATTATGGTGTCTCTCCAGTGTGTATATGTTTGAGATTATTTGGCTTACTTGAAAATGCAGATCCACAAATGTCACAAGTATATGGTTTCTCTCATGTGTGTTTATTCATATGATTGTCCATTAGTGACTTTGTTGAAAATGCAGATCCACAAACTGTACAAGAATGAGTTTTCTCTCCAGTGTGAGTACGCATATGTCTAACTAAATAATGTTTGGATGTAAATGAAGATTGACATACTTCACAAGAATATGGTTTCTCTCCAGTGTGTCTACGCATATGTCTGACCTGACTTGATTTCTGTGAAAATGCAGATCCACAAATGTCACAAGAGTATGGTTTCTCTCCAGTGTGTGTCCGGATATGTGTCACTAAATCGCATTTCTTTATAAATGCAGATTTACATACTTCACAAGAATATGGTTTTTCTCCAGTGTGTGTATGCATATGCTTGACCTGATTTGACTTCTGTGAAAATGCAGATCCACAAATGTCACAAGAATATGGTTTCTCTCCAGTGTGTGTACGCATATGTTTGACCTGACTTGACTTACTTGAAAATGAAGATTCACAAATTTCACAAGAATATGGTTTCTCTCCAGTGTGTCTACGCATATGTTCGACCATATGTGGCTTACTTGAGAATGCAGATCCACAAATGTCACAAGAATATGGTTTCTCTCCAGTGTGTGTACGCATATGTTTCACTAAATGGTATTTCTCTATAAATGCAGATTCACATACTTCACAAGAATATGGTTTCTCTCCAGTGTGTGTACGCATATGCCTGATCTGATTTGACTTCTGTGAAAATGCAGATCCACAAATATCACAAGAATATGGTTTCTCTCCAGTGTGTGTACGCATGTGTTTCACTAAATGGCCTTTTTGTATAAATGCAGATTCACATACTTCACAAGAATATGGTTTCTCTCCAGTGTGTCTACGCATATGTTTGACCTGACTTGATCTCTGTGAAAATGCAGATCCACAAATGTCACAAGAATATGGTTTCTCTTCAGTGTGTGTTTGTATACGATTGGCCATTTTTGACTTCCTTGAAAATACAGATGCATAAAGTCCAGACGTGTATCTTTTCACTTCAGGATGTGTACCAAAAAATCTGTGAAAGAAAAAGACATAAATGATATATTAATAGGGGCAGTGAATCATATATGTAAGCAGCCTGTATTTTGAGGGATACATATGTAGAAGATAGCCTTAAAAAATGTTTTATTTTATTCAAAATCGTGCAGTTCTGGGTAAATTATACAAAAGTAAATTAAAACGCAAACACTACAAAAATATTTCCTTTAAGATTCTATAAACTCTAAACAAATTCGAGCTTGTTTTTAGGGGGTTATTTTTTCAGTCTGCACCGGAAATATCTTTAGCATTCCACCTGATTTTGTTTACAGTTGTTTCAAGTTTATTGAGCTGATTTAAAAAACAAAAATAATTAAGTCTCTTCCTTTCTTATTTTAATAAACTTAATTATTGAAAGAAATAACTTTATATTCACTGTGATATTTAATATTTTTTTTATTTTTAAAGTTTTTTTTTGAGTGTAAGAAGTGATTTACATTTATTTCGTAAGGTAAGTAAATACATACTTATTATTTCATCTTTTATTATATATTTCCAGATTATTTTATTTCACTTTGGAATTTATAATTCAATTTGTCTATGTTGGAGTTTTTGGGTCCCTCTGGTGTACTAGTGAGCCAGCCAAAATGAGCTGACTCATTTTATAGTTCACCAATAGTATGTTAACCAATCAGTAGGCTCAAAATATTCAATTCGACGTGTATAAAAGGCTGCCATGGTTATTCCGGAATATTCACTGCCAGCCTTTGATATCGAAGACTGAAGAATTACGGAACAGCTGGTGGTGGTATTGGCGATATAATCAGATTCAGTAGAGTGTCTGACTCGTGAGTGTTAATCTTTAACGCTGTTTCATTGAACAGATTACATACTGCGCTGGATTCTATATTCATAGACTATGGTGAACATGATTAACAGTTTAATTTTTTATAATAACAGAACAAACATTTTTTCCAGATATTTTTATAAAAACGGTTGGAAAATGAACTGTACTTTCTACTCGCAGTGTTACTGCTACAAAATTATGGAGGCCCACCTTGTCCATTAGATAAAACAGAGCTGCCTATTTTTCGACAAACCCTGCAGTATAGCTACTTTCTAAAAAATACTTGTTCAAACTTAAACTTTGCTATTTCAAAATTTAATATTTCAGGAACGAGTGGAAGACAGAGAATATTTAAAAGACCAGAGGGCTAAAATAGGACCCAAGGGTAGTTTCCAACTTGGACCTGTTGATAAAACTACCATTCAGAAACCCAAAAAGAGTGTAGTGGAAGGAGAAAGACGAAAACAAATTTATTCATCTCCTATTGCCTCCACATCTTATGATCCGGATGTTATTCTTTCCAGTCATGAAATAGCGATGAAATATATGAAGACTATGAGCCTGCAAGACACTCCAAGGGTGTCTACTGCCTTTTAAAAATTACTCGGTATGCCTTACAAATATTATATAAAATAGAAATTGATTTTGAAACTACAACTAAAAAGACTGCAGTGGAAGGAGAAAGACAAAAACAAATTGATTCATCTCCTATTGCCTCCACATCTTATGATCAGGATGTTATTCTTTCCAGTCATGAAATAGCCATGAAATATATGAAGACTATGAGCCTGCCAGATATTCCAATAGTGTTTACAGCCTTTTAAAAATTCCTCGGTATGCTACTGAATTGATCAGGAGTGATCGTTTATCAAACGTAGGAGCAAGCCTTGCAAATGCCTTTCTTTTAGATATTAAAGCTATGGGCCTTCTCAAAGATAGCATCAATATTGAAGACATAATTTTGGATAAATCTAAAATAGACCATGCAAAAGAAAGAAAACAAAATGTCTGTCAAAAAGACATTGATAAAGATGAAAAAATTATTTGCATTGGTGTTGATGGAAGACATGACAAAGATATATAAAGAGATTGTGGAGGCAAATGGAGAGAAAAAAACAAAGGGAACAGAACATCATTTGACATGGGTTGCGGTGAAAGTAGAAAATACCTCACTCACTATCAGTCATTATTAAGAGAAAAGACCAAAGTCTTTTTCGAGTATTTTTAAAAAATGAATCCTTTCTGGCATATCCAAAATTTTAGCTAAAAATCTTTTTTTTTGAGTCCTCAAAATTGACGTAAAATCAGTCATCTCAGACATTATTGACAGTTTTAAAACACAAGTAAAATTTCCCGTTTAAAAATCTTATAAAATTCAATTGTACTTTTTCAAAAGTTATTTTAGGAAAATCAGAAAATTTAAAGTATACTTAATGTAATTTCAAAGAAACATTATTTACTTTTTTATCAGAAAACTTTTTAAAAAGACATTTCCAACCGTGGTGCTTGTTTTTTTGGCCTAAGGGGTGCTAACAGATGTACATCAATCTGTCGACAACTTATATCAGGGGGATTTATTGGACGGTAGAGCAAAAGTGATATAAATCGTTCTAGTGTTCTAGTTTTAAGTGAACCTGGTTATTATATATATATATATATATATATATATATATATATATATATATATATATATTATATATATACACACACACACAATTTTTTTTTTACCTTATGTTTGACGGAGAATTCTGGAATAAAAATAACATTAAAATTATGAAAAAATACATTTATAATTCAACTTTTAAAAGACAAAAATTTTGTAACATTATTGTTATCTGCACATAAACTTTTATGTTTATTTTTTTAAAAAATTAAGTTTTATCTCAACACAGCTATTTGAGGTTTCCTATAGCCCCACTAAACTTAAATAAAGTCAGTTCAGGTTTGCTGTAGTAAAAATTTGTTATATTTTTTAACACCTACTGACCCGGGTGATGATAACAACACTTAGCAGATGACATTGTTTTTTTTCACCGCATGTCTTTCCTATGACAAAAAAAAGCATAATGAAATATTTTTCTGTGAATTTTACCCAAAGACCCTTTTTTGTCCCTAAATTTGAATTAAAAAAAAAATAATAATTAGTATTTGCAGTATGACTGTCACTGAAAAAGAAGAAATTGATTATATGTAAAAAAAAAAAAATTAGAAAAGTTTTGACAATGTGACAATAACGAGAATTTGACACGTGTGTCCAAAACGAAATTTATGATCTATAAAAATAAATCTTTTTAATGAGCGAAAAAGCTGAGGGGCAACTGTTCAGAATTTATTTTTGAAACATTTATCAATATATTATCACTTTTTTAAAATTTAGAATTAAAAAAAAAAACAATTCTCGTAAAAATTTATTTTTCAACCGAAAAAAATGTTAACTTCAGACAAAAAACGTTTTTAATATATATTTTTGATAAAATCCATTAAAAGCTGTTTTCATAAAATAATGTCTTAATTTTCTTGAATTTTTTCTTCTTTATTTAATTAAAAAATAAAAATAGGGGCAACTATACTAGTTTTAATAAAATTAAGTAAGGGGAGATATCGGACATCAAAAAAATATTTTTACCATGACTTTCTGATAGACAAACATTTGTAAAATAAATTCATTCATTTTGGAATAAGTTCTGAAAGATCCATTAAATTCTGACAATTATTTGATTTTTGCAAGAATTTCCAAATTAATGTATTTTTCAAGTGAAAAAGGCTATCTAAAAAGCTAATGCTAAATATTAGGTGACCTTTGAACTAGAAAAAAAAAAAGATTTTCAACTACGAATTCAAATGTGTTAAAAAGGAATAAAAAATTTCAAAAAATAATTAAAAAATACTTTGGTCTCTCCTCTTATTAATGACAAAGTTTTTCACGATAAAACGTTGTTTTTATTAAGTTTGGAGCCTTTTTTCATCAGGATATGAAAAGCCATTAAAAGATTTTTTAAAATTTAATACTGTCTTAGTTTTGTTGTATTTTTACAGTTCAGGGGGTAAAGGATATAGAATAGAACAACAACAAAAAAATCGATGTTTTACAATTCAAATAAAAAGATTAAATTAATTAAAAAAAAAAATAATCACAGATTTGAGTGTTCAAAGTTTTCATAAAATTAAGGGGGGGGGCAAAAGATGTAAAAAAAATGTTTTTACCATCACTTTCTAATAAATATTTCTAAAAGAATTTCATTCATTTTTGAATAAGTTCTGAAAGTTTCATTTAGAAGTTAGTGACAATATAATTTATGGCTCCTTCACGTTACGACACAGAAGTCATTATTGGCGTTGTTTGCATAGAGTCGCTGCTGATTAGATTTGCGGAAGATTACATTGTTAAGGGCCTTTTTACAGTTCTTACTTGACTCAATTACTACGCAACTGAGGACATTGATCATTCCGCAGCAAATATATGCAAACAACGCTCGTAATAGCTGCCGCGACGAAAATGAGTTCGAAACTTTCTTGTAGATAATTTACACCTAAGCTATTTGGGAATTTTTTTTATTTTATTAGCACGGGGCTTAAAAAACAAATTACCCTTTGCTTTCAGCAAATTTAAAATTAAATTAATTAATTAGCACGGTAGCAAAAAACTGAGGATCCGGCGAGAGGTCAACTGATAAAGAAATTTGTTTCTTTCTCAAGTCTTGTTCGCCATTACAAAACTCGTGGCTTCTTCAAACGTGAAACTAAAACATAAACAGTTTTCTATAAACCTTGTCAGACATAAAATAAAAACAATCATTTGAATTGATAGACAGAGAACATTGTTAAGGGACTTTTTACAGCTCTTACTTGACTCAATTACTACGCAAGTGAGGATTCAATGCGTGCGTAAAAATCAAGACTACTCCGCAGCAAACAATGCCAGTAATGGCTGCCGCGACGCAAATTAGTTTTTTTTATTTTATTAGCACGGGGCTTAAAAAGCAAATTACCCTTTCACTTTATTATTTAGTAGCAAATTTAAATTAATTAGCACGGTACCAAAAAACTGAGGGTACGGCAAGACTAGGTATGTCCAATATTTCGCTAAAAAGTGGTATACCTTGACGACAAAAGGTCCCCAAATTGATAAAACAATTTTTAAGGTTTAAATATTTATGTTGTTATTAAAGAGGAAAGACCAAAGTATTTTCTGAATATTTTTTCAGATTTTTTAATCCTTCCTATAAATGTTAAAAATTTTATTAAAAATCTTGTTTTTTTTCGAGTCAAAAAATTTTGTAAAATCGAACTTATCGACATTTCTGTCGGAAAGATCATAGTTTGTTAGTTAAAAAATCATGAAAAATAAATTACACCTTTTTCTTTTGTTATCTTAGGAAATTTAGAATGATTAAAGTATACTTAATGTAATTTGAAAGAAACATTACTTACATTTTTAGCAGAAAATTTTTTAAGAGAGATATTTCCCACCAGGGTAGTCTATTTTCACAGGCGTTGATTGATGTACGTCAATATATTCACAACTTACGGTACTGAAATTTATTGTACGGTACCGCCAAAGTGATATAATTCGTTCTAATTTTAAGTGAATCTGGTTAGTAGATTTTTTTTTTAAAAATTCACTTTCAAATTTTTTTTTTTTTTTTTACCTTACGTTTGAGGAAGAATTCTGCACTGAAAATAACATTTAAATTATGAAAGAAAATCAAATTTTACAAGTAAAAATAAAACAGTAAAAAAAATACATTTTTTTAAATTGAGGTTTATTATTTCAGTCATGAAATATTTTTCTGAGAATATAAAAATTACATGAAACACCATTAATTGAAACGGGTTAACTTAATGAAATGAGATTTTATTTCTTTTTTATTAAGGCAGATTTTTTTCTATTTATTAATAATTATATGGCAGTAATATGAGTTTTATTTTATTTATTAATAAAATTAACATGCTAATAGCAGCTATGTTCGTTTTGTTTTGACTCGACAAGTATTTTTTAGTTTGAGTAGTAGCGAGCTAACTCCAGAAAATTTAAACTCCAAAAATCGTTTTAATTGATAATTTGTCGTGTGGATAATAATTCCAAAGTAATGTACAATGAATTTATGCATTCGATTTCAAACTTGAAAATTTGGGTGGACTTCCAAGGGCGTTTTTTTTTTTTTGTAATTGTAAATAGTCGATATTTTCTTTTATCCCACTATTCGATTATATTTGAATAGAAAAAGAAAAAAATTGAAAATAATACGACGATATTCAGAAAACTTGACAAGCGTTGTTTTCTTGTTACAAAGCCATTTCAGCAGTAAAAAAAAAACTTGCTTCTATCAAAGGAAACTACTCATGTGACATTATTTCAACAATGTGCATCCGTACTTTCGTTGTAGACGATTTTAAATACAATTTTGGAATATTAAAAATTATTTTTAAAATAATTATGGTTGTCAGATTTTAATAAGCTTTCAAATTTATGATCTTTAAAAAGTAGAGAACATAATATATCATTTCCATAAGGTTGCAGAAAGAACTTAATGTATAAATATATAACAACCTTTTGTCATATTGTGTATTTAAAATTGAAAAAAAAAAGAAAATTAATGTAAAAATTTATTGTTCATCAAAAAATTTTTTTTCTTTCAGATAATAATTACCTTCGTATATATTATTCAGAAAAGCCATTAAAAACTTTCTTAATTAAATATTGTCTTAGTTTTATTGGGTTTTGTATTTTTACAATTGAGGTAAAAGTTTGGACAATTTCGGACATTTTTTTAACAAAAAAATCGATGATTTAGATTTTTCAGAGTTTTGTGCATTTAATTAAAAAAAAAAATTGAGGTTGCAAATAAATTTTTTTTGTGTTTTCATAAAATTAAGTTCGAGGGGGGTAACAGATATAAAAAAAAAATATTTATACCATGACTTTCAAAGAGACAAACATTTCTAAATTAAGTTCATTCATTTCTGAATAAGTTCTGAAGTTTTCATTAAAATCCAACAAGTAGTTAATTTTTACAAGAATTTCGAAATTAATGTGTCTTTCAACTGACAAAAAAACAACTAAAAAAAAACGCTAAAAAGGTCAAAATTGGACATACCTAGGCAAGACTCAAGAGGTCAATTGATAAAGAATTTTGTTTCTTTCGCAAGTCTTTTTCGCCATTACAAAACACGTAGCTTCCTCAACGTGAAACTAAAACATAAACAGTTTTCTATAAACCTTGTCAGACATAAAAACAATCATTTGAATTGATAGACAGAGAATTTCACATATGCTTACCTCTGTCGCCATGCAGTTGTCGCTTTAAGTAGGCGGTGTCTAGCGGTGTAAGTCCCCTTGTGATAATATATCCACAAACGATAAGGGAGGTAACTCGCAATCATTTACGAAGATACCAATCAAATTATATCTACATATTTAGACATTTTACTTTTCACAAACATAAATCATTATTGATGATAAAAGGTGAAAAATTGCTTAGAATTTAATATCTAATCAACAACCGTCAACTCTTTTAAAATCTAAAAGAAATGAAATAAAAAGAACGCTAACTTTCAGAGAAAACCTGTACAAACAGACAGTCCAAACTGGTCTGGCAACAAGAAGGTCAAAACTTTTGCTAAGGAAACTAGGCACTGTCGAACACACTAAGTTTGGAAACTATATATTACCAAAGAAAAACGAATGACGTAACATTTAAAAAAATGGTTACTTTGCTCTCAGAAATTTTCAGCCTGAAAACTGAGAAATCAAACTGGCAGAATTAATCCCTGACAATTTTAAATGCCTGATATTTGTTCAGGAGTTAGTGCCAACTAAAGATGCTGAAATCCGGAGGGAAAAACCTATCCTAACTTCCCCAAAAAGGAAATGTCAGCAATGGCACAAAGACAAGAGATGAAAATTGATCTGGGAATGGAACTAAATATAAATATAACCAAAGCATCATTTTCCTCAGAGCCTAAGAGAAGATCCTTTGCTAAGTCTCCCAAGAAGGGAATGTCAGCAATGGCACAGACACAAGAGATGAAAATTGATCTGGGAATGCAACTAAATATAAATATAACCAAAGCATCATTTTCCTCAGAGCCTAAGAGAAGATCCTTTGCTAAGTCTCCCAAGAATGGAATGTCAGCAATGGCACAAACACAAGAGATGAAAATTGATCTGGGAATGCAACTAAATATAAATATAATAAAAGCATCAAGATCCTTTGCTAAGTCTCCCAAGAAGGGAATGTCAGCAATGGCACAAACACAAGAGATGAAAATTGATCTGGGAATGCAACTAAATATAAATATAACCAAAGCATCATTTTCCTCAGAGCCTAAGAGAAGATCCTTTGCTAAGTCTCCCAAGAAGGGAATGTCAGCAATGGCACAGACACAAGAGATGAAAATTGATCTGGGAATGCAACTAAATATAAATATAACCAAAGCATCATTTTCCTCAGAGCCTAAGAGAAGATCCTTTGCTAAGTCTCTCAAAAAGGGAATGTCAGCAATGGCACAAACACAAGAGATGAAAATTGATCTGGGAATGCAACTAAATATAAATATAACCAAAGCATCATTTTCCTAAGAGCCTAAGAGAAGGTTTTTTTTTTCTTTGACCATTCCTATTTTTCATCTATGCTAGCCTATAGGTGGCAATATTACAAATTCACATGTTTCTCCTCCTTTTTTCAAGTTAAAAAGTATGATAAAAAATTAATAAGGTCTAAAATACCATAACATTTTATAAATTATCATGTTACTTTTATGATCTTGGTATTTCATATTATTAAATCTTAAAAGATTTTATTTTTTTTTCAGACAGCATCTTCAAATGTCACTAAAAAAAAAGTCAAAATATCAGATAATTGCAGAAAATATTAATTCGTAATTACTGGGTAATATTTTGAATATTTATTTCAATTCTAGTCATCCATACGAGCTTTCAACATCTAGGCGTTCATCGCTAATGTCACTAAACATTAGAAAAACAGGACACACCATCAAGAAATGCTTGGATTTTACTTTTTAGACTGTAAGTAAGTAATGTGTAAATTTTCATGGCTCTTTCCAAATAACAGTAAAATTTGCGGAAATTTACCATTTTGGAGTTATAACTCCAAAATGGTAAATTTCCGCAAATTTTACTGTTATTTTGAAAAATTTTGTAAAATTTTCGGAAATTTACCATTTTGGAGTTATAACTCCAATATGGTAAATTTCCGCAAATTTTACTGTTATTTTGAAAAAGCCATGAAAATTTACACATTACTGCCATTATTGACTTTGTTTAGATACATGATGCACGGAAGCTTACTTAGTTAACGGCCTTGTCACTAGTTTTTGGGTCTTCTCACAAGTGTTGATTACTGCGCAATTTAGCAAAAGTTATTTTAAAAGGCTCTTTCTGTTATTTTCTTAAATGGAGTTTTATCAAATAATGATTTTCTTTTATTAAATTGGTTTAAATTTGTTAGAGAACCAACTGAAAGCTTTTAATGTCATGGGTGAACCCTTTTTTTCTAAAAGAAGAAAAGAAAGGAAATTTTTTATCCTTTCAGTGACGTAACTTTGATTTTATTTTTGTTTTTTTTTCATTTTTGGAATCACACATTCATTTTGAAACTTGAAAGGCATGATTATTTATGTGATTTTTTTTATTAAATTTGGGCTTTTAAAAAAAGCATTATATATATTTTTTTATATAAAATTTCTCGCTTTTAATTTAAAAGCGACAAATTTTATGGAAATCATGGAAAATTATATGGAAATCATTCTTTTCAAAAGAATGATTTCCATTTTTTATAAAATATATTGTTTTAGAAATCATGATTATTTTACAAAATAAGAAATGAAAACAAGTGCTAGAAAGAACTTAATAACATGAACAATTTTTCTAAGGTTCAAAATTTTAAATTAAATTTGAGGTTTTAAAAAGCATGATTATTATAAAAAGCTTCATTATTAAAAAAAACAGCACTTGTTATTGCTTTTCTAAATAATTTAAACAAATTTAAAATAAAAATTCAATGAAAGTTTTACTTTCAAAAGTGTCTGAAGATTTCTTTTGAATATGGTGCAGTAATTTAAACGTGTAAGAAGGTAGGAAGATGAGTAAAAAGGCCGTTAACTAAGTAAGCTTCCGCGCATGACGACTCAAGGCAAACGTGTATAAATAATGCCAGCAAAGGCGGATGGAACCGAGGCGAATGAGTCCGAAATTTTTTTGTCAACAACTGCAAAACAGTTGATTTCCGCAAAATTTTACTGTTATTTGCGAAATAACCATGAAAATTTACACTAAAATAGAAATTTTCCATGTTGAATTTTAAAAACAATAACTGCAGATAAAATACATTGTTGCTCATTTTGCTATAAACATGTATTGTTGGTAATTCTAATATAAAGATTTATTGTTGGTAATTTTTTATATAAAAATATATAGTTTTTACTATAAAAATGTACTATACTTTTTCAAAAATGCATTAAAAATCAGTTTTTCCGTATTTTAAATAATTTTAAGATGACAGTACATACCTGAGAGTTGAAAAATGACATGGGAAAAGCAACTGAATTATTTATTAAGCTAATAGTTACAATTTGGAATATAAATCCCATAGCAAAAATGAAATAATTTCTGTAATTGTTTACTTGAATGGATTATATATTATGGGCAAAATGTTTCCATAAAAGCTGAGGAAATTATAAGTTAGTTAATTATATCTCAAGTCATTATTTTTGAGTTTCAATTAAGAATCTTTCAATGAATTTTTAGTAATTATTTTCTGTAATTTCAATTAAGATTCCATATCCTAGAAATGAAACCAATGCTAATTGTTTCTTCATTAAATTTATTCAAATGTTCTTAATTATTAATAATTCCTCAAATCTATTTCAGCAATTAATAATTTATTTCTTTAATACTATTATTTATTTTTACTTTGATATTTCTAGATGAACTGAACTACACTGTGTTCGGACAAGTACAGAATAATTGAAAGTGGGCAACCAATTCTGCCTGGCCATATTTACAAAACTAGCAGAAATGACTGGGTTTGGAAGAAGCTGCCTAAATTGTACTATGTTTTTGCACGCTATTGGTTAGAGAGTACTGAACATATAATAAATGGCTGTTAACATGTAGGTGATACAGCTATATCCATCCAGGTAAGGCAACAGAAAGGACTTCCAGTTTTCATGTAGAACAAAGAGGTGCTTCATCCAAGCCAATATCATCATGGCTGCATATAACCTTCTGGTCTGTGATCTCTATATTTTTGATCTGGAAATGAAGCAATCATCACATATATAACTAAATAAAAGATTGAGGAAAACTATAAACATATGCATATCAATTTATATATCTTTTATTGAAGTATTACAACAACTGTCAATAATAAAAAAGTATACCATTATAGTAATGTTTATTTTGAGTATAATATATCCAGTTGCCTGGTGGCTGCATTCTGTCAAGTATTCATTCTGAGTCTCCTCTTCCTTACTTCTAGAGTTTCAGATTGTCGAGCTTCTGCAGTCTGTTGAGCATCCAATGTACATCTCTTTTAAGGAAATTTTCAAGACTTATTAAATGAATAAACTTATTTTTTGAATTTTTAATTTAGAAAATCTTGTTAAAGACATTTTTATATATATGTTACCCCTACACGTAATTAATTTCATGAAATTTTCAGAAATTAAATTCTGTCCATCAAATTATATATATATATATATATATATATACACACATATGTATGTACACACACAAACATATCAAAATAATAATATATAAACACATTATAAATAATAATCCCACTTGTAATTGTAGGGTTAAAACTGTAAGTCCTGTTGGAAGAATATCCATGTTTGAAAATGTGGTATATGAGGCTACTATCTTCTTAAAGAAAAATATAAACCAGAAAAATGTTTATATTGGAATCTCAGTGGGATATTGGAAACAACATCTTTATAATCACCAGCATTCCTTCAAAGTGCATGGGGTCACAGTTTTCATGTATGACCCTCCATGGAATTTCTTCCTCCAGCTTGTTTAAGCTCAATTTACAAATTATATTACCTATGTTTTACATATATATATATATATATATATATATATATATATATATATATATATATGTGTGTGTGTGTGTGTGTGTGTGTGTATATATATATATATATGTGTACATATCTAGGTGCAATGGATGAAATGCACTCTTCTACACCTTTTAAATTTGCATGCTTGGAGATATTTGGATATATTGTTTATATATTATTATTTAAGAAATATTAAGTAGCTGAGTGGTTATAACATTCGCATTCTGACCCTGAGAGCAGGGTTCAAATCTCACCAGAGTTGATTTGTCAGGAAGAAGATGTCCTGATGTTATCAGACTGGAGGTATCAATTCCAACATGTGGCACCTTTGGAAAGTGCCTGATAAACCAGACCACAAGTTGAACAAGCCTTTTGTATATTTATTTACATGTGTAAGTGTGGGTTGTGTATATGAATACATATGTACGTTTTAATTGTGTATATGCATGTGTGTGTGGATATATATGTATATGCATGTATCTGTGCATATGTGTATGAATGTATGTCTGTGTATATATATTTGTATCTGTGTGTATATATGTATAGATATGTATGTATGTGTACAAATCTACATAGGTGCATGTATGTAGATATTACATGTGCATGTTTAAATGTTCCTATGTGGTTATGTATGTATATATATATATATATATATATATATATATATATATATGGGTTTATAATATTTATTTAGGTGAATTTGTGTATGTTTATATATATGTATGTATATGAATAGATTGATGTGTGTATGTGCTTGTACATGTATGGGGATATATGCTTATGATGTATATATGGATTTTTATGTTGTTTGCATAATTAGATGTATTCTATTTTGTTGTAAGTGTTATTAGTGTTGTACTTACATTTAGAAATTGAAGACATATATATATATATATATATATATATATATATATATATATATATATGGTATTTTTATGTCTGTGTTTATATGTCTATAGATGTATGTTGATGGTTTGGTTTATGTAGATATATAATTGCATATATTTCTTCAGAACTGAGATAGTTTTGTTTACTTTACCCTGATAATCAACTATTATTATTATTATTATCAGTGTGTATTTTTATCCTTACATTTATTCAATTTCAATAATAAACTTTTTATTTATTATAACCTATAAAGAAAGATATTTTTGAAAATGATATATATTTTTGGAAAAAAAAAACATTATATCATTTTACTGTAATGTTATTGTATTATTTTAAAAAAATAGAAAACGTGTAATGGTGTGAATGATGACATGCATTAGACAGATAATTTATTCAATTTTATACAAAGACAACTGCAGGTTTCAAGCCATATCTTTAAGTTCTCTTACTTTCTCTTTTCCCTTCCTTCTTTTTCTCTATTCCCTTTTAATGACACACCCTCTACTTCACTGTGCACATCCAGTATGAAAAAAGTCAACATGTCTGGTCCCTACTACTTTGCACATATCTCCTTCAACAGATTTATATTTCTTTCTCCCTCTCTTTGCTTTCCCTTCCCAGCCTTCAATGCATATCCCTCTTCTTCTCCTCTTTTCCCTCCCTCTATCCCTCTTCTTCTCCTCTTTTCCCTCCCTCTATCCCTCTTCTTCTCCTCTTTTCCCTCCCTCTATCCCTCTTCTTCTCCTCTTTTTCCTCCCTCTATCCCTCTTCTTCTCCTCTTTTCCCTCCCTCTATCCCTCTTCTTCTCCTCTTTTCCCTCCCTCTATCCCTCTTCTCTTTTTCTTGCTTCCATTTTGAATTAACATAAAGTCTGATGAGTTAAAGCTGTAGTATCAGTTTTAATGAAATAAAATATTAGCATGATCTTGTAAAGTCTGTTTTCATAATAATTATATTATATACATATGAAGAAATATACTCTTAAGGTGGGCGATATTTATGGGATAAAGTGATCAATATCAGAGATAGACCGTAAGTAAATATAAAAGTAAACATTGAAGTCAACACTTAGAAACGACAGGCAGTTTTATGCTAAACGCAATGGTAAGAGTCATGAGCCTCGTTTTTTTTCTCAGCTATTTATATATACAGGTCAGTGGTGCATTGTGGGTAGTCTATTTTGTTGGAAGCCGTTTATTTATTTCCGTTAAATTATTTTGCTTTTATTTTTTATTTATATTTCTAATCTTATATATTTATTTTTATTTTAACCTGTTTTTTTTTAAAGTAATAAAAATTTGTTCATATTGCTTATTTAATAGTTTCATTTTGGTTTTGGAAAATAAAGCTATTGATTCAATTTTGTAGTTAATTGCTGTAGTTTATTCTATTATTTTGGTGGGGGCAGTTTTTAATTTGTTTATTACTTCATTTATTTATTTCGATTGATTATCTTTACTTGTTTTTTCTAACGGTTAATTTATCAGGATCATTAAATTTTTTCTAATGGTTAATTTATCGGAATTAAAAGATACATCCCTACCCATCCCTAAACATAACCCCGCTTTCAAATGTAACTATTAACTGATACAACGAAAATTAAAAATTGAACCCTCTACCACCCCTTGTCTAGATGAATGGATTTATCGGTAACCTTGGAAACCCTCAAACTATGAATCTTTCCTGTACCGTTAACAACCGTAAATTTTAAAAAGTAAGTTACTCCAAAATTCGCTTGATGAGGAAATGGAACTAATGTCTTTGGTTTAATAACAAAATTAAATTCAGGGGCTTTAGCTTACATTTCTGAAACATGGTTATCACTGTGTAGCGGTAAAACCATATTTTAAATCTATTAATTTATAATATTAATGCTCTGTAAAAATAAAAATATCTATAAGAACACCGGATTTTATATCTTACTGTTCTTTCCTTTTTATTTATATATATATATATATATATATATATATATATATGTTTTGAAAAAAGGGAAACTCCATCTTTTTATCCTTTCAGGCATGTAAGTTTTGATTTTACTTTAGATTTCTTAATTTTCATTCAGCAGTGAGTACTTGGAACCTGCTGAGCTCTAAAGATAGGACTTCAACCCTAGGCGCTCAAAGAAATATTTTGAGCAAGCTTTTATATGAACATTTTTTCTTCCTTTCTGTTAAAGGAATTTTCTTCTCCCTTTCTTTCTCTCCTATTTGTGTATATCTTTCTACCTTTTTTGTATATATAAACATTTTCTTCTTCTATTGTTACACCCCGAGCAGGAGTTTGAGTCTTTATTCTTCAGTGTAAAAGAGAGAATTGTCCACTCTAATCTTTCAAGCCGTGGTTGCTTTTATCAATTGTCACATTTAACCTTAACTCTTTCTGCTCCAAGTTAAGGTAAAAGCAGTGGCAAAAATATCTTATACATGTGTAAGGAAACAGAATATATTCCAACAAGGCAATATTTTTTGTTTTTATATAATTATGTAAAAAGAGAAATTCTGTGGGTGATATACATGCAGTAGTCACTAAGGGGAAATATATCCTCATGGTTGGGAAGAAGTCCCCATGCTTGTCATTGCTTTCTTCAGGGTAATGGAATTTCAATCCAAAACCTGTATTTCATCCAGTGAGGTAGATTTTTCTAGTTCCATGTGCCATGCCTCTTCTAGATGTCTCAGTTATTTCCCTTTATTTCAAAGCTCCAAATTGAGGTTCATCACTGCTGTGACCTGGTATTGAAGTTACAAGTCTTTGGGTCCAGTTACTGGATCTAACCAACACAATGATCTGTAGATACAGGGCCCAGTGGATAAAGACATTGGTGAGCAAAGGGCTGCAAATAGTGCTGAATAAATAAATGTATTCAAATGGAAAATAAATTTCACTCTACAATACTAATATAATGCTACATTACAAGTGACTTATAGTTTAGTCCACAAAATATTGTTTATCTTCAGAGTGTGTATGCATGTTTCAACTTAATTGACTTATCTGCAAACATAGATCCACAAACTTCACAAGAATATGGTTTCTCACCAGTGTGTGTATGTATATGTCTCATCAAATGAAATGAACATGAAAATGCACATCCACAAACTACACAAGAATATGATTTCTCTCCGCTGTGTGTAAATATATATCTCAGCAAACGAGATTTTAATGAAAAAGCAGATCCACAAACTGTACAAGAACAAGGTTTCTCTCAAAAGTGTGTACGCATGTTTGACCTTATGTGACTTATCCAAAAATGCAGATCCACAAATGTCACAAGAATATGGTTTCTCTCTACTATGTGTATGCATATGTCTCACTAAATTAGACTAGTGTAAAAATGCTGATTCACTAACTTTATGGTGTCTCTCCAGTGTGTGTATGTTTGAGCTTATTTAGCTTACTTGAAAATGCAGATCCACAAATGTCACAAGAATATGGTTTCTCTCATGTGTGTTTATTCATATGATTGTCCATTAGTGACTTTGTTGAAAATGCAGATCCACAAACTGTACAAGAATGAGGTTTCTCTCCAGTGTGAGTACGCATATGTCTAACTAAATAATGTTTGGATGTAAATGAAGATTGACATACTTCACAAGAATATGGTTTCTCTCCAGTGTGTCTACGCAAATGTCTGACCTGACTTGACTTCTGTGAAAATGCAGATCCACAAATGTCACAAGAGTATGGTTTCTCTCCAGTGTGTGTCCGGATATGTGTCACTAAATCGCATTTCTTTATAAATGCAGATTCACATACTTCACAAGAATATGGTTTTTCTCCAGTGTGTGTATGCATATGCTTGACCTGATTTGACTTCTGTGAAAATGCAGATCCACAAATGTCACAAGAATATGGTTTCTCTCCAGTGTGTGTACGCATATGTTTGACCTGACTCGACTTCTGTGAAAATGCAGATCCACAAATGTCACAAGAATATGGTTTCTCTCCAGTGTGTGTACGCATATGTTTGACCTGACTTGACTTACTTGAAAATGAAGATTCACAAATTTCACAAGAATATGGTTTCTCTCCAGTGTGTCTACGCATATGTTCGACCATATGTGGCTTACTTGAGAATGCAGATCCACAAATGTCACAAGAATATGGTTTCTCTCCAGTGTGTGTACGCATGTGTGTCACTAAATCGTATTTCTCTATAAATGCAGATTCACATATTTCACAAGAATATGGTTTCTCTCCAGTGTGTCTACGCATATGCCTGATCTGATTTGACTTCTGTGAAAATGCAGATCCACAAATATCACAAGAATATGGTTTCTCTCCAGTGTGTGTACGCATGTGTTTCACTAAATGGCCTTTTTGTATAAATGCAGATTCACATACTTCACAAGAATATGGTTTCTCTCCAGTGTGTGTACGCATATGTTTGACCTGACTTGACCTCTGTGAAAATGCAGATCCACAAATGTCACAAGAATATGGTTTCTCTCCAGTGTGTGTACGCATATGTTTCACTAAATGGCCTTTTTGTATAAATGCAGATTCACATACTTCACAAGAATATGGTTTCTCTCCAGTGTGTCTACGCATATGTTTGACCTGACTTGATCTCTGTGAAAATGCAGAACCACAAATGTCACAAGAATATGGTTTCTCTTCAGTGTGTGTTTGTATAGGATTGGCCATTTTTGACTTCCTTGAAAATACAGATGCATAAAGTCCAGAGGTGTATCGTTTCACTTCAGGATGTGTACCAAAAAATCTGTTAAAAAAAAAGACATAAATGATATATTAATAGGGGCAGTGAATCATATATGTAAGCAGACTGTATTTTGAGGGATACATATGTAGAAGATAGCCTTAAAAAATGTTTTATTTTATTCAAAATCGTGCAGTTCTGGGTAAATTATACAAAAGTAAATTAAAACGCAAACACTACAAAAATATTTCCTTTAAGATTCTATAAACTGTAAACAAATTCGAGCTTGTTTTTAGGGGGTTATTTTTTTCAGTCTGCACTGGAAATATCTTTAGCATTCCACCTGATTCTGTTCACAGTTGTTTCAAGTTTATTGAGCTGATTTAAAAAACAAAAATAATTAAGTCTCTTCCTTTCTTATTTTAATAAACTTAATTATTGAAAGAAATAACTTTATATTCAGTGATATTTAATATTTTTTTTATTTTTTAAGGTTTTTTTTGATGAGCGTAAGAAGTGATTTACATTTATTTCATAAGGTAAGTAAATACATACTTATTATTTCATCTTTTATTATACATTTCCAGATTTATTTTATTTCACTTTGGAATTTATAATTCAATTTGTTTATGTTGGAGTTTTTGGGTCCCCCTGGTGTACTAGTGAGCCAGCCAAAATGAGCTGACTCATTTTATAGTTCATCAATAGTATGTTAACCAATCAGTAGGCTCAAAATATTCAATTCGACGTGTATAAAAGGCTGCCATGTTTTTTCCGGAATATTCAGCCTTTGATATCGAAGACTGAAGAATTACGGAACAGCTGGTGGTGGTATTGGCGATATAGTCAGATTCAGTAGAGTGTCTGACTCGTGAGTTAATCTTTAACGTTGTCTCATTGAACAGATTACGTACTGCGCTGGATTCTATATTCATAGACTATGGTGAACATGATTAACAGTTTAATTTTTTATAATAACAGAACAAACATTTTTTCCAGATATTTTTATAAAAACGGTTGGAAAATGAACTGTACTTTCTACTCGCAGTGTTACTGCTACAAAATTATGGAGGCCCACCTTGTCCATTAGATAAAACAGAGCTGCCTATTTTTCGACAAACCCTGCAGTATAGCTACTTTCTAAAAAATACTTGTTCAAACTTAAACTTTGCTATTTCAAAATTTAATATTTCAGGAACGAGTGGAAGACAGAGAATATTTAAAAGACCAGAGGGCTAAAATAGGACCCAAGGGTAGTTTCCAACTTGGACCTGTTGATAAAACTACCATTCAGAAACCCAAAAAGAGTGTAGTGGAAGGAGAAAGACGAAAACAAATTTATTCATCTCCTATTGCCTCCACATCTTATGATCCGGATGTTATTCTTTCCAGTCATGAAATAGCGATGAAATATATGAAGACTATGAGCCTGCCAGGTATTCCAAGGGCGTCTACTGCCTTTTAAAAATTACTCGGTATGCCTTACAAATATTATATAAAATACAAATTGATTTTGAAACTACAAGTAAAAAGACTGCAGTGGAAGGAGAAAGACAAAAATAAATTTATTCATCTCCTATTGCCTCCACATCTTATGATCAGGACGTTATTCTTTCCAGTCATGAAATAGCAATGAAATATATGAAGACTATGAGCCTGCCAGATATTCCAATAGTGTTTACAGCCTTTTAAAAATTCCTCGGTATGCTACTGAATTGATCAGGAGTGATCGTTTATCAAACGTAGGAGCAAGCCTTGCAAATGCCTTTCTTTTAGATATTAAAGCTATGGGCCTTCTCAAAGAAAGTATCAATATTGAAGACATAATTTTGGATAAATCTAAAATAGACCATGCAAAAGAAAGAAAACAAAATGTCTGTCAAAAAGACATTGATAAAGATGAAAAAATTATTTGCATTGGTGTTGATGGAAGACATGACAAAGATATATAAAGAGATTGTGGAGGCAGATGGAGAGAAAAAAACAAAGGGAACAGAACATCATTTGACATGGGTTGCGGTGAAAGTAGAAAATATCTCACTCACAGAGTTATCACTACTACTGGAGCAACTGATGCTGTTTTAGCAAAGGAGGTTGCTAGTGTTTTGGAGGAGTATAATCAAGACTGGTATGTGCAAAATTTTGCTAAAATAATGCATATCTGGATGAAAAAAAGCCCCAAACTGGATTTAAAAAAATTTGTATTGTCTAAATGTTTAAGTCATTATTAAGAGAAAAGACCAAAATCTTTTTCGAGTATTTTTAAAACATGAATCCTTTCTGGCATATCCAAAATTTTAGCTAAAAATCTTTTTTTTTGAGTCCTCAAAATTGACGTAAAATCAGTCATCTCAGACATTATTGACAGTTTTAAAACACAAGTAAAATTTCCCGTTTAAAAATCTTATAAAATTCAATTGTACTTTTTTCAAAAGTTATTTTAGGAAAATCAGAAAATTTAAAGTATACTTAATGTAATTTTAAAGAAACATTATTTAGTTTTTTATCAGAAAACTTTTTAAAAAGACATTTCTAAGCATGGTGCTTGGTTTTTGGCCTAAGGGGTGCTACGAGATGTACGTCAATCTGTCGACAACTTATATCAGGGGGATTTATTGGACGGTAGAGCAAAAGTGATATAAATCATTCTAGTGTTCTAGTTTTAAGTGAACCTGGTTATTATATATATATATATATATATATATATATATATATATATATATATATATATATACACACACACACACACACACACACACTTACAATTTTTTTTTTGCCTTATGTTTGACGAAGAATTCTGGAATAAAAATAACATTAAAATTATGAAAAAATACATTTATAATTCAAGTTTTAAAAGACAAAAATTTTGTAACAGTATTGTTATCTGCACATAAACTTTTATGTTTATTTTTTTTAAAATTAAGTTTTATCTCAACACAGCTATTTGAGGTTTCCTATAGCCCCACTAAACTTAAATAAAGTCAGCTCAGGTTTGCTGTAGTAAAAATTTGTTATATTTTTTAACACCTACTGACCCGGGTGATGATAACAACACTTAGCAGATGACATTGTTTTTTTTCACAGCATGTCTTTCATATGACAAAAAAAAGCATAATGAAATATTTTTCTGAGAATTTTACCCAAAGACCCTTTTTTGTCCCTAAATTTGAATTAAAAAAAAATAATAATTAGTATTTGCAGTATGACTGTCACTGAAAAAGAAGAAATTGATTATATGTAAAAAAAAAAAAATTAGAAAAGTTTTGACAATGTGACAATAACGAGAATTTGACACGTGTGTCCAAAACGAAATTTATGATCTATAAAAATAAATCTTTTTAATGAGCGAAAAAGCTGAGGAGCAACTGTTCAGAATTTATTTTTGAAACATTTATCAATATATTATCACTGTTTTAAAATTTAGAATTAAAAAAAACAAAAAAACAATTCTTGTAAAAATTTATTTTTCAACCGAAAAAATGTTAACTTCAGACAAAAAAAGTTTTTAATATATATTTTTGATAAAATCCATTAAAAGCTGTTTTCATAAAATAATGTCTTAATTTTCTTTAATTTTTTCTTCTTTATTTAATTAAAAAATAAAAGTAGGGGCAACTATACTAGTTTTAATAAAATTAAGTAAGGGGAGATATCGGACATCAAAAAAATATTTTTACCATGACTTTCTGATAGACAAACATTTGTAAAATAAATTCATTCATTTTGGAATAAGTTCTGAAAGATCCATTAAATTCTGACAATTATTTGATTTTTGCAACAATTTCCAAATTAATGTGTTTTTCAAGTGAAAAAGGCTATCTAAAAAGCTAATGCTAAATATTAGGTGACCTTTGACCTAGAAAAAAAAAAGATTTTCAACTACGAATTCAAACGTGTTAAAAAGGAATAAAAAATTTCAAAAAATAATTAAAAAATACTTTGGTCTCTCCTCTTATTAATGACAAAGTTTTTCATGATAAAACGTTGTTTTTATTAAGTTTGGGGCCTTTTTGCATCAGGATATGAAAAGCCATTAAAAAGATTTTTTTAAATTTAATACTGTCTTAGTTTTGTTGTATTTTTACAGTTATGGGGGAAAGGATATAGAATAGAACAACAAAAAAAAAATCGATGTTTTACAATTCAAATAAAAAGATTAAATTAATTAAAAAAAAAAAAATAATCACAGATTTGATCATTTGAGTGTTCAAAGTTTTCATAAAATTTAGGGGGGGGGGGGGCAAAAGATGTAAAAAAAAATGTTTTTACCATGACTTTCTAATAAATATTTCTAAAAGAATTTCATTCATTTTTGAATAAGTTCTGAAAGTTTCATTTAGAAATTATTGACAATATAATTTATGGCTCCTTCACGTTACGACACGGAAGTCATTATTGGCGTTGTTTGCATAGAGTCGCTGCTGATTAGATTTGCGGAAGATTACATTGTTAAGGGCCTTTTTACAGTTCTTACTTGACTCAATTACTACGCAACTGAGGACATTGATCATTCCGCAGCAAATATATGCAAACAACGCTCGTAATAGCTGCCGCGACGAAAACGAGTTCGAAACTTTCTTGTAGATAATTTACACCTAAACTATTTGGGAATTTTTTTTATTTTATTAGCACGGGGCTTAAAAACCAAATTACCCTTTCAGCAAATTTAAAATTAAATTAATTAATTAGCACGGTAGCAAAAAAACTGAGGATCCGGCGAGAGGTCAACTGATAAAGAAATTTGTTTCTTTCTCAAGTCTTGTTCGCCATTACAAAACTCGTGGCTTCTTCAAACGTGAAACTAAAACATAAACAGTTTTCTATAAACCTTGTCAGACATAAAATAAAAACAATCATTTGAATTGATAGAAAGAGAACATTGTTAAGGGACTTTTTACAGCTCTTACTTGACTCAATTACTACGCAAGTGAGGATTCAATGCGTGCGTAAAAATCAAGACTACTCCGCAGCAAACAATGCCTGTAATGGCTGCCGCGACGCAAATTAGTTTTTTTTATTTTATTAGCACGGGGCTTAAAAAGCAAATTACCCTTTCACTTTATTATTTAGTAGCAAATTTAAATTAATTAGCACGGTACCAAAAAACTGAGGGTACGGCAAGACTCAAGAGGTCAATTCAATTTTGTTTCTTTCGCAAGTCTTTTTCGCCATTACAAAACACGTAGCTTCCTCAACGTGAAACTAAAACATAAACAGTTTTCTATAAACCTTGTCAGACATAAAAACAATCATTTGAATTGATAGACAGAGAATTTCACATATGCTTACCTCTGTCGCCATGCAGTTGTCGCTTTAAATAGGCGGTGTCTAGCGGTGTAAGTCCCCTTGTGATAATATATCCACAAACGATAAGGGAGGTAACTCGCAATCATTTACGAAGATACCAATCAAATTATATCTACATTTTTAGACATTTTACTTTTCACAAACATAAATCATTATTGATGATAAAAGGTGAAAAATTGCTTAGAATTTAATATCTAATCAACAACCGTTAACTCTTTTAAAATCTAAAAGAAATGAAATAAAAAGAACGCTAACTTTCAGAGAAAACCTGTACAATGTACAAACAGACAGTCCAAACTGGTCTGGCAACAAGAAGGTCAAAACTTTTGCTAAGGAAACTAGGCACTGTCGAACACACTAAGTTTGGAAACTATATATTACCAAAGAAAAACGAATGACGTAACATTTAAAAAAATGGTTACTTTGCTCTCAGAAATTTTCAGCCTGAAAACTGAGAAATCAAACTGGCAGAATTAATCCCTGACAATTTTAAATGCCTGATATGTGTTCAGGAGTTAGTGCCAACTAAAGATGCTGAAATCCGGAGGGAAAAACCTATCCTAACTTCCCCAAAAAGGAAATGTCAGCAATGGCACAAAGACAAGAGATGAAAATTGATCTGGGAATGCAACTAAATATAAATATAACCAAAGCATCATTTTCCTCAGAGCCTAAGAGAAGATCCTTTGCTAAGTCTCCCAAGAAGGGAATGTCAGCAATGGCACAAACACAGGAGATGAAAATTGATCTGGGAATGCAACTAAATATAAATATAACCAAAGCATCATTTTCCTCAGAGCCTAAGAGAAGATCCTTTGCTAAGTCTCCCAAGAAGGGAATGTCAGCAATGGCACAGACATGAGAGATGAAAATTGATCTGGGAATGCAACTAAATATAAATATAACCAAAGCATCATTTTCCTCAGAGCCTAAGAGAAGATCCTTTGTTAAGTCTCCCAAACGCAGTATACCTGGCAATTAGACACTACCGTCACATATTCATGAATTCACAGCATTTACCGACCACAAACCATTGATGTACGCCTTCCATGCTAAATCCGAGAAGCACAACCCTCATGACATTCGCTATATGGATTATATAGGACAATTTACCTCGGACATCCGCCACGTCAAAGGCACCAGCAACACAGTGGCCGATGCATTATCCCACACAACACACAATACCATTCAGCCTGCTGCACTTAATTTCGACACCCTAGCAGATGAAATGTTCTCATCTGTCCGATCTGACACCTCTTTGCAGATCGAGAAAAGACCACTTCCCTTTACTAACAAATCCATATACTGTGACGTCAGCACGGGCAATGCACGCCCTGACATACCTCCAGCAATGCGACAACCAGTGTTTGATCATTTTCATTCACAAGCTCACCCCCGGTGCTAAGGCAACGTTGTGGACCATATTGGACATATTCGTCTGGCCCGGTATGGCAACTGACGTTAATCAGTGGTCCCACACGTGTCTACGTTGGCAAGCAACCAAAATAGGCAGACATACCAAAGTGCCTGCATCAACTTTTCCCAATCCTGATGGACGATTTACCCACCTACACGCGGACTTGGTCGGTCCTTTGAATCTTGTAAACGGCTACAAATACATACTCACCATCATAGATCGCTTCACGCGATGGCCAGTAGCCATACCACTTACATCAATAACAGCTGAAACAGTAGCAAACGCAATCTTTACCCACTGGATTACCATATTTGGATGCCCTTCGGTACTTGCCACCGATAGGGGCCCACAGTTCCAATCCACACTGTTCAGCGAGTCCACGAATTTGTTGGCAATTAAACACATCTGCACCACGGCTTACCACCCTTGTGCCAACGGACTAGTGGAAAGATTCCACAGGCAGCTCAAATATGCGCTTACAGCATCTACAAGTGGCCGCACATGGGTAGACAAACTGCCTTTCGTCATGCTCGCACTGCGCAACACTGTCAAGCAAGATTTAAAGTGCACCAGTGCAGAACTAGTCTTCGGAACACCCTTAACCCTGCCTGGACAAATTTTCAGCAATACTACTGACAATGTCCCTTCCAATATTTTCGTCAGTGACCTCAAGCAAAAGATGACTGATGCCATTTATACTCCAACACGGGCATATAACAAACCTTATTACGTCACTGCAGACCTGCACCAAGCAGAATATATTTTCCTCCCCAGAGATACGGTCCGTAAGCTTCTCACACCGAGTTACACTGGACTACACCTGGTAATATCTTGCACGCTAAAGTACTTCGTCATCGATCTCGCAGGGAAACATAACACGGTCAGTATCGACCGTTTACAACCAGCATATGCACAGCATGATGGCAAGCCTTTAACCACTCATAATACAATACATCCAGAACCATCCAGTACACAATCAAGCCCAGCAAGCAACTCTGAGACAAAATCATCGACCTGTACCAAGTCGGGTGGTCACGTTCATTGGCCTGCCAAATTTAGGACTTACATCACATATTAATACCCGTAATCCTATGACTATTAATCTAGGGGGAGGGGTATTGATGGAATAATCCATACTAACCTTTCACCCCTCCAGCATAATCCGCTTCACACCAAAATATCTATCAACCAATCAAAACTCTAGTTTCAGCGAACAAGGTTTCCTAATGGTCAAAAGCCTTAGAACTGTAGCAAATTCACGTGAAAATGCTTTTTTGCACACAAGCCACCAGAGCCTATATTTTTGTCCAGATATCTATAAATAGGAAATTCCTGATCGCTTCAAACAGTCAGACTTTCATTCCTAGAGAGATGCCAAACTGATCCACGCAAGTCAAAACTCTGACCGACCACGACTTTTGACGCGCAAAATATCTCTGACTCAACAATCCACAAGCACGCTCTATCTCTCTCAGGAACGCTATCTAAACATCACTTACAATACTTTAAAAAGTGACATTTTTCTCACTACTTAATAAGTATTAGCAAACAATCAAATTCTCACACAACTAAAGGTACGCAACTCCTACCAACTCTGAACAATAATACAAACAAACTTACGTACACACACTAATAACTGAACTAGCACAAAGGACAATTTCGTACGTAACTGGACATTTAGTTTAATTTTGTGAACAAATCCAAGTAACAATTGCAAACACGTTGAAACATTCACAGTAATATTCTACGCAGTCAAATACATCTATTCTCATTCATCCATCAAAGTTCAACTCAATTGTATTCGTGAATTGTATATAAACCAATGCTATTGTTGTACATTTAATGTTTGTCTTTGATTTCAATCTTCTTGCATGATTTGTTTCTAATATTTTTCTTTAATTGTTGTGGACGAATGTTTTAGAACACCAACACTAAAAATCCTTCTGATCACTCAAAACACATCCACCAGTCTGCAACAAATCTAAGAAGATTTTATTTTTTCAGACAGCATCTTCAAATGTCAGAAAAAAGTCAATAAAATATCAGATAATTGCAGAAAATATTAATTTGTAAAAATTACTGCGCAGTTAAAAAGGAAAAAAACAATGCGTTCGTTAGATTTTGAAAATTTGTCAATTCTAGTCATCCATACCAACTTTCAACACTTGCCGTTCATCGATCACTGAGAAAAACTGGACACATCATTAAGAAATGTTTGGATTTTACTTTTTAGGATATAATTAAGTTATGTGTAAATTTCATGGCTATTTCGAAAATAACAGTAAAAGTTTGCAGAAAAATACCATTTTGGAGTTATTGACAATATAAAAATTCGACCTCATTGGCATCGGGTCCGTCCGTCATTATTGGCATTATTTACATTACATGATGCGCGGAAGCTTATTTAGTTAACGGCCTTTTTACCGCTTTTCGGGTCTTCTCACTAGTGTTGATTACGGCGCAGTTTAGCGAAAGTTATTTTAAAATGCGCTGTTATTTTCTTAAATGGAGTTTTATCAAATAATGATTTTCTTTTATTAAATTGGTTTAAATTTCTTATAGAACCAACTGAAAGCTTTTAATGTCATCGTTGAACCCTTTTAAACTTGAAAGGCATGATTATTTACATTTTTTTATAAAATATAGGGTTTTAGAAATCATGATTATTTTACAAAATAAGAAATGAAAACAAGTGCTAGAAAGAACTTAATAACATGAACAATTTTTTTAAGGTTCAAAATTTTAAATTAAATTTGAGGTTTTAAAATGCATGATTATTATAAAAAGCTTCACTGTTAAAAAAACAACTTGTCATTGCTTTTCTAAATAATTTAAACAAATTTAAAATAAAAAAATTCAATAAAACTTCACTTTCAAGTGTCTGAAGATGTCTTTTGATTTGGCGCAGTAATTTAAACGTGCAAGGAGATAGGAAGATGAGTAAAAAGGCCGTTAACTAAGTAAGCTTCCGCTTATGACGACTCAAGGCAAACGTATATAAATAACGCCAGTAATGGCGGATGGAACCGAGGTGAATGCATCCGAAATTTTTTTATCGATAACTCCAAAACGGTTGATTTCTGCAAACTTTTACTGCTATTTGCGAAATAACTATGAAAATTTACACCGAAATAGAAATTTTCCATGTTGAAATTTTGAAAACAATAACTGCAGATAAAATACATTGTTGCTCATTTTGCTATAAACATGTATTGTTGGTAATTCTAATAGAAAGATTTATTGTTGGTAATTTTTTATATAAAAATATATTGTTTTTACTATAAAAATGTACTATACTTTTTCAAAAATGAATTAAAAATCAGTTTTTCCAAATTTTAAATAATTTTTACATGACAGTACATACCCTAGAGTTGAAAAATGACATGGGAAAAGCAACTGAATTAATTATTAAGCTAATAGTTATGAATTGGAATATAAATCCCATAGTAAAAATGAAATAATTTTATTAATTGTTTACTTGAATGAATTATATATTATGGGTAAAATGATTCCATATAACCTGAGGAAATTATAAGTTAATTAATTATATCTCAAGTCATTATTTTTTAGTTTCAATTAAGAATCTTTCAATGAATTTTTAGTAATTATTTTTTGTAATTTCAATTAATAATGCCAGTTTTCATGCCGAACAAAGAGGTGCTTCATCCAGGCCAATATCATCATGGCTGCATAGAAACTTCTGGTCTGTGATCTCTATATTTTTGATCTGGAAATGAAGCAATCATCACATATATAACTAAATGAAAGATTGAGGAAAACTATAAAAATATGCATATCAATTTATATATCATTTACTGAAGTATTACAACAAATGTCAATAATAAAAAAGTATACCATTATAGTAATGTTTATTTTGAGTATAATATATCCAGTTGCCTAGTTGCTGCATTCTGCCGAGTATTCATTCTGAGTCTCCTCTTCCTTACTTCGAGAGTTTCAGATTGTCTAGCTTCCGCAGGCTGTTGAGCATATAATATACATCTTCTGAGAGTTTTTGCTTGAATTTTAGACAGTCTGAAAATCAACAAGAAGCTGACAAAAGACAATTTCCTCCTCAACAAGAGTTCTGAAGAAATCTATGTAAGTGTTAACCCCTTAAGGACAATTTATTCACTTAAAGAACTTTTAGGCGCTCAGAGAAATATTTTGAAGAAGTCTTTATATGAACATTTTTTCTTCCTTTCTGTTAAAGGAATTTTCTTCTCCCTTTCTTTCTCTCATATTTGTGTATATCCTTTTACCTTTTTGGTGTATGTAAATAAACATTTTCTTCTTCTATGTTAAACTCCGAGCAAGAGTTTAAGTCTTTATTTTTCTGCCTAAAAGAGAGAATTGTCCACTCTAATCTTTCAAGCTGTTGTTGCTTTTATCAAATGTCACATTTAACCTTAACCCTTTCTTCTCCAAGTTAATGGCAAAAATATTTTATACATGCAAATGACATGTGTAAGGAAACAGAATATATTCCAACAATGCAATATTTTATATTTTTTGTTTTTATATAATTATGCAAAAAGAGAAATTTATTGGGTGATATACATGCACTAATTACTAAGATGGAAATATATCCTCATGCCTTCGAAGAAGTCCCCATGGTTATCATTGCTACAGGCTGCTGTTTGAACAAGAGAGAGACGAGAATAAAGACAGGCCATTTTTATAACTGTTTTATACTACTCTTGTATGTGGTTTAATTTTCAGGGTTAAGCAATGCTCCAGGTCTTCTCATCCACACTTAATCTAAAAGTTTTGTCAAGTTTTCATCCATCCATCTTAGGAGGGACAATAATCCTGGTGAAAAAGATTCCTTTGGCATAGTCTTTCTTTTGAAGATTAAGATTATTAACTATTAATTTGTCTACCAACTATATCACTGCACAATGCAAAATAGTGCAAACATTTTGGGTACTAGATTCATGCGTTTTGTTATTTGTAAATAGCACTTAAGAATAACTTTTAATGTTATATGAAACAACCATCAAAGAAAATTATCTCAAATAATATATTTCATTTCTTTACGTCATATGTTCTAACGTCTTTTCTTTGTCAATAAACAATGAAACACATGGTTCCTAATGTATGAATGGCCAGAGTTTCTGTATCAGTCTAGTGCGAGGGTCCCCGATCGAACGGTGACTGATGGATTAACAAATATTTTATATTTTTATATATTTATTGTGATGGATATGTGAATCTAGCAGCATGAGGTAATTTAAAGCAGTGAGTCAGTATATATGATAGATAAATTGTTTCCATATGGAGAAAAGCTTTACTGTTTACAGGTATCATGTCTGATTTCTCAGAAATCATGATGACAAGGTAGTGTTGTTTTATATTTATGTCAAGCAGATAAGTTGCACTATTAATAATTTATGAAATATTTGGTAAAAAAGTGCGACCGAATCATACTAATATAATGCTGCGTTACAAATGATTTATAGTTTAGTTCACAAAATATGATTTATCTTCAGTGTGTGTACGCAAGTTTCAACTTAATCGACTTATCTGCAAATACTGATCCACAAACTTCACAAGAATATGGTTTCTCTCTACTGTGTGTACGCATACGTCTCAGTAAATCAGACTAGTATAAAAATGCAGATTTACAAACTTCACAAGATTATGGTTTCTCACCAGTGTGTGTACGCCTATGCCTCACTAAATCAGAATTTCGCGCAAATCCAGATTCACATACTTCACAAGAATATGGTGTCTCTCCAGTATGTGTAAGCATATGTTTAAGCTTACTTGGCTTACTTGAAAATGCAGATCCACAAATGTCACAAGAATATGGTTTCTCTCCAGTGTGTGTACGCATATGTTTGACCTTATCTGACGTACTTGAAAATGCAGATCTACAAATGTCACAAGAATATGGTTTTTCTCCACTGTGTGTACGCACATGTCTCACTAAATTACACTTGTACACAAATGCAGATCCACATACTTCACAAGAATATGGTTTCTCTCCAGTGTGTATACGCATATGTTTGGCCTTATTTGACTTACTTGAAAATGCCGATCCACAAATGTCACAAGAATATGGTTTCTCTCCAGTGTGTGTACGCATATGTCTCACTAAATCAGGATTTCGGGTAAATCCAGATTCACATACTTCACAAGGATATGGTTTCTCTCCAGTGTGTGTATACATATGTTGGACCTTAAGTGACTTCCTTGAAAATGAAGATCCACAAATGTCACAAGAATATGGTTTCTCTCCAGTGTGTGTACGCATATGTTCGACCTTATGTTGCTTCTTTGAAAATGCAGATCCACAAATGTCACAAGAATATGGTTTCTCTCCAGTGTGTGTACTCATATGTTGAACCTTACTTGACTTACTGGAAAATGCAGATCCACAAATGTCACAAGCATATGGTTTCTCTCCAGTGTGCTTATTCATATGATTGTCCATTAGTGTCTTTGTTGAAAAGGCAGATCCACAAAGTGTACAAGAATGGGGTTTCTCTCCAGTGTGAGTACGCACATGTCTCACTAAATAATGTTTGGATATAAATGCAGATCCACATACTTCACAAGAATATGGTTTCTCTCCAGTGTGTCTACGCCTATGTTCAATCATATGTGGCTT
>OZ038479.1:2370882-2393382 GCA_964036315.1 Acanthosepion esculentum | reverse complement strand
GGAGTCACCCTCCTGCCGGTTGTGTGGTGCTTATGGAAACCTGCGCCACATGCTGTCAGCCTGTCCGAGGGCACTTCAGCATGGCTGGTAGACCTTCAGACATAACTTGGTGCTGGAGGTCGTGGCAGAGGCTGTAAGAAATGCTAGCATATCCTCGTTGGACCTGTGATGGGTAACCTTCCTGAAGCAGGGAGTGACCGTCAAAAGGCAGAAGACCAGGTCGGAAAACTCAAGGAAGAGAAAAGTGTTGGTGGATGCTACACTGCCAATGGTGATCATTGTGTCTGGTCTGAGACCAGATCTGGTCTTAATTGATTTCGAGAAGTAACATCTGTTGCTTGGTGAACTGACAGTGGCATGGGAAGAAGGGATTGAGGAGGCACATGAAAGAAAGTTGCTTCGGTATGAGGAACTGGTGGCTGAAGTCCGTGAGAGAGGATATAGCTGCACTCTGGTGCCATTTGAGGTTGGCTGTAGAGGATTTCCTGCTACCTCTTTAAAAACATTCCTCAAGTGTGCTGGAATCCCAAAGCCGGAGAAGGTGATAAAGACTTACGGGGGAAAAGCTTATCGTGTAAAAAGGTACTGAGCTTAATGGGCCGAAACCTTGCTGAAGCACGGCGCTCAGCTGAAGATTGCACATGGTTTGGAGCACTTGATGTTTATTTGTGTTGTTGTTTTATACATATATACACACACATATATATATATATATATATATATATATATACATTGAGGAAAAAAAGACCTGCCCAAGTGAATCGAAAACGGGTGATGTTTCATCAGGACAATGCGCGACCACCCACAGCAAGAATCACGTCACAAAAGATCAAAGAACTTGGTTGTGAGAAAATTCCTCATCCACCTTATTCTCCCGACCTTGCTCCTTCAGACTACCATTTGTTTCGTAGCTTACAGAATCATTTGGAAGAAACAGCATTTGTAACACAGGAAGAGGTTAAAACTGACATTTGTGAGTTCTTCGAATCAAAGCCAAAAGAAGTTTACAGTAATGGAATTAGTAAGCTTGTTAATGGATGGAAGGAAGTCATAGATAATCAGGGAAAATACATTGTTGATTGAATCTGTAATTAAATGTAACATTTGGTCACTTGTTTTCTTTATTCAAAATTCGGACCAAACTTATGGGATGACCGTATATATATATATATATATATATATACACACATACATACATATATACACACATATATATAAACATATATACACATACACACACACACATATATACACATACACACACACACATATATATATATATATATATATATATATATATATATATATACACATACATATATATATATATATATATATATATATATATATATATATATATATACATATATGCACATACATATGCATATATACACAATATACATGCATATATATACAATATACATATGCATACAATTTCATTAGCCATATAGGCATAAAGCTAAAAATCCCAAATTCTAGTAGAAAAACAGATACAAAAAAAATTTTTTAAAAATGCAATGCTTTCAACCTGCAATTGTGACCAGGCCTACCCTCCTCTTCCCATCGGATTCTTTATGTCTTTATTTTCTCTCTCATCCACAAGTCAAGAGCCTATGAACTTTCAAACACTCCAAACCAAGAATGACTTGGTTCCAAAATCACGTGATCATGAGGCGGTTGACCATAGGTTAACTCCAGGCACCATCGGGTACTCCTGCTGTGATCCTGTGATCAGACCTCACTGAGGGTTGATTGAATCTTTGGCCATCATGCAAAGACTTTGTGATTAGCATCCGATTCTCCCGAGTAACCAGTCAAAGACAACCAACATGACTATCTTTGGGGACAGCAAAAATCTAAACACAGGTTTCAGTTTCCTGTCTGACCAGTGGCAGATGAACATTGCTGAGTAAATCGCCCCATTTCCAAATCTGAATTGTAACATACAAAACTCAATAAAACAAAGATACTATTTAATTTTAAATGCTTTTAGTTGTTTTTATTTGTTTTTATCAATATGCATAATATTGTCTGAAGGCAAAAAACTTTTTCAACGAAAGATGCGTTTATAAAAGAATTAAATTGTTACTTAAAAAATATTTTTTTATTTTTACATAAAGTTGTTAAATATTTTAAAATTAGTAGGATGGGTCAAATCCTTTATTTCATTGGTTATTTAAGTACATGTATCTGTACAGATTATAAATAGCACAAGCTTTTTACACTCAACGAAACACCAATGAGAAAAATCTTACTATCCCTTGCCCAATGTATGATAAAAAAATGCCATAAATCAAATGTACGGAGGACCGGAAGAAAACGATACAATAAAAACATCACGTGACCTGATATTGTATACAAATGTTGCACGGCTCTGTTAACGGCCTTTACATTTACGATTAGTGAAACACGTGTGGAGTATTTTTACTTAAAAAAAAATAATTGAACTACATCCTATATACGACCAAGTAGCAGCAGAAAATTTTGAAAAGTAAGTACCATTTCTTCATTTTCATACATTTCATTGCAATTTTTATTTCAATTTGAATTCTGTGTATTTGTTGTCAGTGAGTCTATTTCAATTACATTATTTTTTTCTCATTATAGCTTATAAGTGGCTTTTATTCAACTTTTAAAAAAAGTACCATTTGGTTTATTTGAATTTTTTTTTTATTTCTTTATTGTGAATTTGTCTTTCGTTAGATTTTTAATTCGTTTTTATATTTTTTTTCTCCTCTTAATTAAGAAATACCCCCCCCCCCAAAAAAAAAATCTACCCCACTGGTCACTGACATTTTTTGTGACTCTTCACTTTTTCCAAATACCGTTTGGTTTCTTTATTTGTGTGTTTTTTTTTGTTTTTTACCTCTTTCAAATTATTTAGTGAATTTGTCTTTAGTAAGTTTTTAATTAATTTATACTTCTTTTTTAACTAAGAAAAATCCCAGAAATCATACATCACCAGGCACTTAATATTGTTTGACTTAGGTATGTCCATTTTAGGCCTTTTTAGCGTTTTTTTTTTTTTCAGTTGAAAGACACATTAATTTGGAAATTCTTGTAAAAATTAACTACTTGTTGGATTTTAATGAAAACTTCAGAACTTATTCAGAAATGAATGAACTTATTTTAGAAATGTTTGTCTCTTTGAAAGTCATGGTATAAATATTTTTTTTTTATATCTGTTACCCCCCTCGAACTTAATTTTATGAAAACTCAAATTTTTTTTTTTAATTAAATGCACAAAACTCTGAAAAATCTAAATCATCGATTTTTTTGTTAAAAAAATGTCCGAAATTGTCCAAAGTTTTACCTCAATTGTAAAAATACAAAACCCAATAAAACTAAGACAATATTTAATTAAGAAAGTTTTTAATGGCTTTTCTGAATAATATATACGAAGGTAATTATTATCTGAAAGAAAAAAATTTTTTTGATGAAAAATGAATTTTTTTTTGTTTCACTTTTAAATACACAATATGACAAAAGGTTGTTATATATTTATACATTAAGTTCTTTCTGCAACCTTATGGAAATGATATATTATGTTCTCTACTTTTTAAAGATCATAAATTTGAAAGCTTATTAAAATCTGACAACCAATGATATTTTTAAAATAATTTTTAATATTCCAAAATTGTATTTAAAATTGTCTCCAACGAAAGTATGGATGCACACCTTGAAATAATGTCACGTGAGTAGTTTCCCTTAATAGAAGCAAGTTGTTTTTTTACTTCAGAAATTGCTTTGCATTCGTTCAGTAACACAACAACGCTTGTCAAGTTTTCTCAATATCGTCGTATTATTTTCAAATATAATCGAATAGTGGGATAAAAGAAAATATCGACTATTTACAATTACAAAAAAAAAACTCCCTTGGAAGTCCACCCAAATCTTCAAGTTTGAAATCAAATGCATAAATTCATTGTACATTACTTTGGAATTATTATCCACACGTCAAATTGTCAATTAAAACAATTTTTGGAGGTTAAATTTTCTGGAGTTAGCTCGCTACTACTAAATACTTGTTGAGTCAAAAAACAAAACCAACATAGCATGTTTATTTTATTAATAAATAAAATAAAACTCATTACTGCCATATCACAATTATTAATAAATAGAAAAAATCTGCCTTAATAAAAAATAAAATCTCATTTCATTAAGTTAACCCGTTTCAATTAATGGTGTTTCATGTAATTTTTATATTTTCAGAAAAATATTTCATGACTGAAATAATAAACCTCAATTTAAAAAAATGTTTTTTTTGTTTTTTTTTTTACTGTTTTATTTTTACTTGTAAAATTTGATTTTCTTTCATAATTTAAATGTTATTTTCAGTGCAGAATTCTTCCTCAAATGTGAGGTAAAAAAAAAAAATTTGAAAGTGAATTTTTCTTTTTTTTTAAATCTACTAACCAGATTCACTTAATTAGAACGAATCACTTCTGCGCTACTGCCCGATAAATTCCCCTGCCGTAAGTTGTCAATATATTGACATACATCGATTAACGCCTGTCAACGAGCACGAAAATAGACCACCTCGGTTGGAAATATCTCTCTTAAAAAGTTTTCTGCTAAAAATGTAAGTAATGTTTCTTTCAAATTACATTAAGTATACTTTAATCATTCTAAATTTCCTAAGATAACAAAAGAAAAAGGTGTAATTGATTTTTCATGATTTTTTAACTAACAAACTATGATCTTTCCGACAGAAATGTCGATAAGTTCGATTTTACGAAATTTTTTTGACTAAAAAAAAAAAAACAAGATTTTTTAATAAAATTTTTAACATTCATAGGAAGGATTAAAAAATCTGAAAAAATATTCAGAAAATACTTTGGTCTTTCCTCTTTAATAACAACATATATATTTAAATGTTAAAAATTGTTTTATCAATTTGGGGACCTTTTTTCGTCAAGGTATACCACTTTTTAGCGAAATATTGGACATACCTTTGAATCACTCATTTTTTTTTAATACTTATTTTAATATACTTTTTATTTACTTTAATTATAACTTATTTTTTTAATGTTTTTTTTGTTTTGTGGAAGAATATTTAGTGATTTGTTGTTTATACTTTAATCCTTATTGCTTTGTTTCAATTAAGAATACATAGCCTAGAAATAAAACAACACTAACATCATTTCTACATTCAATTTCTTCAAGTTCTAATAAATTTCTCCATGAAATATATTTTAGTTGGCAATTAATTTTCTTTGACATTTCAGGATGAACAGGACTGAGGAAGTTTTAAAGAAATATGAGAGTATTTCATTTGGAGAGCCAGTTCTGTGTGGACATGTATTTCAAAAATTTTCTCAAGAAGCCACAGTACAGGATGCAGCAAATTGGGCAACTTTGGAAAATGCCAAAAATGGATTCTCAAAAGTAACAGTTGGCCGTGCGATGCACCTTAGGAGGATATATAGGACATAGCACAATGGTAGAAACTTTTTGAAGTTTATAAATAAATGTGAGGAAGTGGTCCATATTGTAACACCTGCAGCACCGATTACACTTTTTCAAGAAAATTAAAAATGAGTCTCCAGACAGAAAAAGAAAAACAGGTCCACACACTTACAATCCAGGCAAATGCACTATGCCTGCTTATTAAGTGGTGTGGCTGGTAGACATGTTCCTGAACTTTTGCAACGGTTTATTCCTGTAGTTGATGAACCCAGATTTAATATAAAATCTATGACCACAGTTGGCCGAATGGTGGGCGAACTAGGACATTTCTCTGACATAAAAACTGTTGGTTCGATTTTAGCATCGGAAAGTTGTAGTCTCGTTTTCGATGCAACGAAACAAGATGGGATACATGTAAACTGCATGATGGTCACAACTCCATCATCCATTCACCTTGTGTCGATCGAACGACTCCCTGGTGGAACTGCTGAAGACTACAGAAACCATATCAGTAGTGCCATCAAAAAGCTTGCTGATGTATACTCATCAGTAGTATCTACTATAACTTACACAGACTGCCATAAAGCAGTAATCAATAAATTTAAATGCTGCTTGACAGACCGGGCTCCAGTCAACCACTTGACTGTTTTTTTATTGGAGAAAGAGTGGGACACTTACTTAATTGAATTAAATTGTAATATGCATCCGTTAGAAGCCATTTCCAACAGGGTTAAGGAGTTCCAAGCCTGTGAAGAGC
Organism: Acanthosepion esculentum; assembly: GCA_964036315.1. Taxonomy (NCBI): domain Eukaryota; kingdom Metazoa; phylum Mollusca; class Cephalopoda; order Sepiida; family Sepiidae; genus Acanthosepion; species Acanthosepion esculentum. The sequence goes on along the minus strand of OZ038479.1, from coordinate 2,387,216 downwards.
GGACATCCAAGCTTTCTGGAGAGTGTATCGCATGGAAGTTTATAATGGCACTGAATTCATTACGATTCAGTGACAAGTATACATTTATGACGCAGATGAAGGACTGTTCCCAGGTCCACTCTGACCCGGAGTGGTAGCACCTGTTAGGGTCCCAGCTATGGGAAAAATAGTAAAAAAAAAAAAAAAAAAAGACCCTTTTCAGGGCCACAAAAATTTCACGAATGTCTAATAACGATTACATTGAATTTCTAAACCCTTGGCTATGAAAAATAAAATAAAAATTGTATGTGATTGTGCAGAAAAAATATATAGTATTTCAACTTGTATTATGTACGTATCTTATGAAATTTATTTGATCTCAGTTTTATTTTAGTTGTCATGTTTTCCATAAATGAAATATCAAAATTAATAAAATGGGTGGAAATCTTTCTTATGAAATTTGATCTCACTCTTCATGTCTTATTTAATTTTTTTTATATTATGCTTTTCTATCAGGCATAATAAAGGTAAGTAGAAAAAAGTAATGAGCACTGATAGTTTTCCTTAATGACTTGTGTGCTTCAACAGTGAATTTCTAGAATTTTCATTAAATTGGGAGGGGGTATTATGTATATTAAATATTACTTTAAAAAATATATAATAATTTCCATCATTCATGAATAGTTTCTGAAAATATCATTAAAATTTGACAATTATTTCTATTTTTGCAAGATTATCAAAAATAATGTCTGTCAAAAAACACAAAAATTAGCCATGTTAGTATAGGTACCTCTACGATATCGCTAAAAAAATGGCATAAGCATGATTAAAAAGACGCCAAACTTGACGAAAACAAAATTTTATCTTTTAAATGCTTATATTATGTGGAAGAGGAAAGAACAAAGTTTTTTTTCATTATTTTTAAAAAATTTTTCCTTCTTTTTAGAATATTCTAAATTTTGATTAAAAAACTTTGTTTATCTTTGTGTCACGGTCACCAGTGAAATAACATATACAATTTTTATCACTTTTTTTTTGTATGACACACATTATTTTTGGAAATCTTGCAAAAATGAAAATAATTGTCGGATCTTAATGAAACTTTCAGAAAGTATTCACAGATGATCGAAATTATTATAAATATGTTTTTTTTTTTATTATAGTCATGGCAGAAATATTTTTTTATATTTATTATCCCCCCACCATAACTAATTTTATGAAAACTCTAGAAATTCGCTCGCATCGGATTTAGTTATTACAATAGTTAAAAGCACAAGGCTTTGAAGAATGCAAATCACGTTTTGTTTTTTTTTGTAATAACTCCACACGTACCTGAAAAATAGCTTTGAACTGTAATATACAAAACTCAATAAAACAATAAATATATTATTTAATTTCAAATGCTTTTATTTGCTTTTAGTTGTTTGTATTAATATGGACAATATTTTCTGAAAGCAAAAAATTTTTCCGATGAATAATAAATTTTTTATTCAGTTATTTCTTAATTATTTAACTATAATACATTTTTTACATTAAGTTGGTAAAATATTTTAAAATTACTTACAAGCCGCGTCGGATTTTCTAAATGCCCTTATGATATAGATCTTGTTTTAGTGCTTTATAAATTGTATCGTTTTGACTACTCCGAACTCCACACGTACTTAAAAAATGTAATTTTGTCTTAAAAAAAAAAAGTTAAAACGGTTGTTATTAAAATGTATGAGAGGTAACAAAAGTATAAAAGGTCACGTGACTTGAGTTTAAATGGCGTTAAAAATTCTTAGCGAGACAAATGTTGTGCATTTTGAATTAGCGGTTTTTACTCATTACAAAAATTTGAACATCATCCTAAGCCATTTTCACCATCAACATTACTACATTTTTAAAAATACCATTTATTTCATTTATCATTTTACATATTTCATTGCAATTTCAATGTTTTGAAGTTGTTTTACAGCTTTCACTTTTTTTCTTTCAGTGAGCCGTCTGTCAATTTTTCAATTACGATTCATTTTCATACTGTACCATTTGATTTATTTTTAATTTTTTTATATAGCTACTTTTTCAATATATTTCTTGAATTTGTGAAATTCTTTTTATAGATTTTTTAATTCATGTATATTTTTTTTTGTTATGAAATAAGAAAGATAACATATCCAACCGAGCACTGAAATTTGGCGCACTCAGATATTTTTCGACAATTTTTTTTTTCTTTTTCGTTTTTTATATTTTTTGATTTAGTTTTAATAGTCTTCATTGAGATTTTAATTCATTTCATTTACATATTTTTCATATAAATAAGAAAAAGAAAAGAAAATTACCTAGCAATAGCTGATATTATTTAATTTTTGTCATCATCATTTATTTATCAAAATACTATATAAATTTACAATTTTTTTTTTTTTTTTTTGCTCCTTATTAGTTTGTTTCATTTCTAGACATAAAGAACAACATATAACTATCTCGGTGATCATTGTGAATTCAAACAAACTATCCAGTATTGCCTCCGAGTCCTTGGTACATTCTGTCTACAGCTCATAAAAATTCATTGTCATCACCCTGCTCAAAATGTGTTAAAAAACAAAAATACATCAAGCCATTTCTCAAACTTAAATTATAAAAAGAAAAAAAGAAAAAATTGGGTTTTTTTACAAGGTGGTGACAACTTGTTATTGTTGGCTGGCTGGCCCTTGACCCAGCAATGTCGAAGTCATTTTTTGGGGCTTAATTTCAACACTGTTTTCCTCAATGCTGATTTCAAATAAAAAACATGCAAAAAAAAAAAAAAAAACTGGTTTCTAATGTTCAGATATAGTAATTTTAACTATTTTTTTTTCATATTTTATGCCCAGAAAAAAATTTTTAGAATCATTTTCATTTCACCAACCAATTTCACTCAGAAATGAAAGAGCATTCTTTGCTTTCAGGAAATACTTAGTTTCATGGAGTGCAGATCAAAAGTTTCCTTGATATTTTGTTCAGATGATGACATAAGTTATTTTTCAATATTTATTTCAGGGCAAATAGGCTGCAGAGTGTAACAAAATAACTATTGATATGTTTGTGATGATTTTTACTTAGGATAGAAATGTTTTACCAAGCAGATATGTATTGACTTTAGGAGGCTACCGTGACGTCATTTACGTCCTTCCGTATGATCATTCGGATCTCACGTTAGCTGACGATATGTGATGACAACACATCACTCATTGCCTGTCAATAGCGAAAGATGTTAAGATCGCCTCCCTTTATTTTAAACCACATTTTTTTTCGAAGAAAGTAAGTAAAAGTTTCCTTAGAAATATATTAAATAATCTTTAAATTAGATAATTTTCGTTAAAAAAATTTTGAACAACCTATAATTTATTTTTAAAAGAAATTTAAACTCGGATTTTAACTTAGTTTAAAAAATATGGCTGATATCGATTTTTTTTCGATAATTTTGCTGAAAATAAAAAAAAACAAGATTTTTAACTAAAATTTCGGACATGCTAAGAATGAGTAAAAAAAATTTAAAAATACTCAAAAAATATTTCGGTATTTCTTCTTAATAATGATATATATACTTAAGCAGATAAAAAATTTTTTCGTCAAATTTAAGGCCTATCTTGTCAAGCTATACTGATTTGTTTACATTTCGTGGAGGTACCAATGTTAGTAGTTCGTGAAGACGATAAAGAAAATTTCTCAATCAAAAGTTAAAAACGTTCTAGAGACAGAAACTTTTTAAAAAATTACTTTGTTCTTTCCCCGTAATAGAAGCATGAAAATTTTGGTGATAAAATTCTAATTTCGTCAAGTTTAAGGTCGTTTTTTCATGCTATGCGTACTTAAAAATAACTGTGAAATAAGTTGTTAACGTAAAGGTAAACTCACTTATGACCTTCTGTACTATAAATTTCCTCCCGTAACACGTCACTGCGTGATTACATTGCGCACATGTCACTCAACACCGCAGTTCAGACCGGCTTTCTCCCATTTTAAACTACATTTTTAGCGCAAAAAGTAATTTTTGTTTCAAAATATATTAAATAAACTTTATAATTTCTAATTTCCTTAAAATTATTTTTAAAAAATCGTAATTGTTGTTTTAATTGAAATATAAATGGTGACATTCACTTTGTAAACAATAAGTAAAAAAAATGTCTGACGATTGATTTCTGTCAATTTTTCTGATTCAAAAAACTTCAAGATTTTTAACGAAAATTTTGGACGTGCTAGAAATTATTAAAAAAATGTAAAAAAAATATTAAAAAAATACTTTGATCTTTCCTCTTTATAATAACATTAACATTTAAGCGATAAAAAATTATTTTCATCAAACTTAAGGCCTTTTTTATTCATGGTATGAAATTGTTTTAAAAACAATTTCATTCATTTTCGAATAAGTTTTTAAAGTTTAATTAAATTTTAATGAAACTTATAATAATTATCAGATTTTAATGATTAAAATCTGATAATTATTTGATTTTTGCAAGAATTTCCAAATTATTGCTTTTCAAATGAAAAAAGCGCTAAAAAAAAAAAAAATAATGCTACCTTTGACTTAAAAAAAAAAAAATTGGGGAATTTTTTTTTATTAGCTCGGGGCTTAAAAACCAAATTACCTTTCACTAGTTTATTATTTAGTAACAAATTTAAAATGAAATTAATTAATAAGCACGGGAGGGCGAGAGGTCAACTGATAAAGAAATTTGTTTCATTCGCAAGTCTTGTTCGCGATTACAAAACTCGTGGCTTCTTCAACGTGAAACTAAAACATAAACAGTTTTCTATAAACCTTGTCAGACATAAAAACAATCATTTGAATTGATAGACAGAGAATTTTACATTACCTCCTTTTAGCCACGCAGTTGTTGCGAGAATGACACATGCGCTTTAAAGAGGCGGTGTCGAGCGGTGTCCGTCCCCTTGTGATAATATATCCACAAACGATAAGGGAGGTAATTCGCAATCATTTACGAAGAGACCAATCAAATTATATCTACAATACATTTTTTGACATTTTCCATTTCACAAACATAAATCATTATTGATGATGAAAGGTGAAAAACTGCTTACAATTTAATATCTAATCAACAACTGTTAACTCTTTTAAAATCTAAAAACAAATGAAATAAAAAGAAAGCTAATTTTCTGAGAAAACCGGTACAAACAGACTGTGCAAAAAAATTTGTCCGGCGACAAGAAGGTCAAACTTTTGCTAAGAAAACTAGGCGCTGTCGAACACACTAAGTTTGTAAACTATATATTACCAAAGAAAATGAACGACCTAACATTTAAACAAATGGTTACTTTGCTTTTGGAAGTTTTCAGCCTGAAAATTGTGAGAAATCAAACTGGCAGAATTAAGCCCTGACAATTTTAAATGCTTGATAGTTGTTCAAGGGTTAGTGCCAACTGAAGACACTGAAATCTGAAGGGTTTTATGCCAAATACATTCAAATGAGCGACATGTCACACATTACATTAAAACTACTAATATGGATAAATCTGCGATGAGACAATTTGTCCAAGCATCATTGTCAATTCTGAAACAATTCAAATATGGATCTTGAAGAATATTTGTTGATTTTTAAGTTTTTTTAGATGACGTCTTGGACTAAAGTCATAAATATAATGAAAGCATCATTTTCCTCAGAGCCTAAGAAAAGATCCTTTGCTAAGTCTCCCAAGAAGGGAATGTCAGCAATGGCACAAACACAAGAGATGAAAATTGATCTGGGAATGCAACTAAATATAAATATAACCAAATCATGATTTTCCTCAGAGCCTAAGAGAAGATCCTTTGCTAAGTCTCCCAAGAAGGGAATGTCAGGAATGGCACAAACACAAGAGATGAAAATTGATCTGGGAATGCAACTAAATATAAATATAACCAAAGCATGATTTTCCTCAGAGCCTAAGAGAAGATCCTTTGCTAAGTCTCCCAAGAAGGGAATGTCAGCAATGGCACAAAGACAAGAGATGAAAATTGATCTGGGAATGCAACTAAATATAAATATAACCAATGCATGATTTTCCTCAGAGCCTAAGAGAAGATCCTTTGCTAAGTCTCCCAAGAAGGGAATGTCAGGAATGGCACAAACACAAGAGATGAAAATTGATCTGGGAATGCAACTAAATATAAATATAACCAAAGCATGATTTTCCTCAGAGCCTAAGAGAAGATCCTTTGCTAAGTCTCCCAAGAAGGGAATGTTAGCAATGGCACAAAGACAAGAGATGAAAATTGATCTGGGAAAGCAACTGAAGCCTTTATTAAAGTAATAGTTAACAATTAAAATAAAAGACCTAGTAAAAATGAAATAATTTTCACGATGTCAGCAATGGCAGATACGCAAGATATGAAAACTTTTCTCGGAATGAAACTAAATATAATAAAAATAAAATTTTCATTAAGAAATGCTTGTATATTACTCTTTATGTTATAAGTGAGTAATGTGTAAATTTTCATGGCTATTTCGAAAATAACAGTAAAAATTAAGAATCCCATAGTGAAAATGAAATAATTTTTATAATTGTTTACTTGAATGAAAAAAAGAGTTGCTTCAACAAGGCCAATATCATCATGGCTGCATAGAACCTTCTGGTCTGTGATCTCTATATTTTTGATCTGGAAATGAAGCAATCATCACATATATAACTAAATAAAAGATTGAGGAAAACTATAAACATATGCATATCAATTTATATATCATTTATTTAAGTATTACAACAAATGTCAATAATAAAAAAGTATACCATTATAGTAATGTTTATTTTGAGTATAATATATCCAGTTGCCTGGTGGCTGCATTCTGTCAAGTATTCATTCTGAGTCTCCTCTTCCTTACTTCTAGAGTTGCAGATTATCTAGCTTCTGCAGTGTGTTGAGTATATAATGTACGTCTCTTTTAGGAAATTTTCAAGACTTATTAACAAATGAATAAACTTTTTTGAATTTGTGATTTAGAAACTCTTGTTATATATATATATATATATATAGTATTTATATGTGTGTGTTCATATGTCTATACATGTATGTTGATGCTTTGGTTTATATAGATATATAATTGTATATATTTCTTCATAGTTTTGTTTATTTTACGCTGATAATCAATTATTATTATTATCATTATCAGTGTGTATTTTTATCCTTACATTTATTCACTTTCAATTATAAACTTTTTATTTATTCTAACCTATAAAGAAAGATATTTTTGAAAAAAAATCATATCATTTTTCTCAAATGTTATTGTATTATTTTTAAAAAATGCAAAAGGTGTAATGGCGTGAATGACGACATGCATGCATTTATTCCATTTTATACAAAGACAATTGCAGGTTTCAAGCCATATCTTTAAGTTCTCTTTTCCCTTCCTTCTTTTTCTCTCTTTTCTCTGTTCCCTTTTAATGACACACCCTCTACTTCACTGTGCACATCCAGTATGAAAAAGTCAACATGTCTGGTCCCTACTACTTTGCACATATCTCCTTCAACAGATTTATATTTCTTTCTCCCTCTCTTTGCTTTACCTTCCCAGCCTTCAATGCATATCCCTCTTCTTCTCCTCTTTTCCCTCCCTCTATCCCTCTTCGTCTCCTCTTTTCCCTCCCTCTATCTCCCTTCTCTTTTTCTTGCTTCCATTTTGAATTAACATAAAGTCTGATGAGTTAAAGCTGTAGTATCAGCTTTAATGAAATAAAATATTAGCATGATCTTGTAAAGTCTCTGTTTTCATAATAATTATATTATATACATATGAAGAAATATGCTCTTAAGGTGGGCGATATTTATGGGATAAGGTTCTCAATATCAGAGTGTATGTAAATATAAATATAAAAGTGAACATTGAAGTCAACACTCAGAGGCGACAGGCTGTTTCTTGCTAAACGCAATCTTCAAGCCAGGAGTCTTGTCTTTTTCTCAACTATTTATATATACAGGTCAGTGGTGCATTTTGGGTAGTCTATTTTGGCGGTTATTTTGCTGGATGTCATTTATTTATTTGCGTTGAATTATTTTGTTTTATTTTTATTTCTTATATATTTATTTATTTTTATTGGTGTTTTATTAGCTTCGTAAAAATTTGTTTATATCGCTTATTTAATAGTTTTGTTTTGGTTTGGGAAAATAAAGCTATTTATTCAATTTTGTGGTTAATTGCTGTAGTTTATTCTATTATTTTGGTGGGGGCAGTTTTTAATTTGTTTATTACTTCATTTATTTGGATTGATTATCTTTAATTTTTTTCTAATGGTTAATTTATCAGGATTAATATATATATATATATATATATATATATATATATATATATATATATATATATATATAAATGTATGTATTTTGAAAAAAGGGAAACTTCGTCTTTTTTATCCTTTCAAGCAAGTAAGTTTTGATTTTGCTTTAGATTTTTTCATTTTCATTTGGTAGTGAGTACTTGACATCATCTCTGATAACATCAGGTTGGCAATGGAACACCAGTTATCTTCAGAACCTGCTTCTAAAGATAGGACTTCAACCCTGTAATAAAAAAACTTCCTTACATCTAAAAATCCCTGTCACCCTACAAACTCACTCAACTACAAAATACAGATCTTCCGACTGTCTCCTCCTCAACAAGAGTTCTGCAGAAATCTATATGAGTGTTAACGCCTTAGGAACAATTTACTTGCTTAAAGAACTTTTAGGTGCTCACAGAAATATTTTGAAGTCTTTATATAAACATTTTTTCTTCCTTTCTTTCTCATATTTGTGTATATCTTTTTACCTTTTTTGTGTATGTAAATAAACATTTTCTTCTATGTTACAATCCGAGCAGCAGTTTAAGTCTTTAATCTTCTGCCTAAAAGAGAGAATTGTCCACTCTAATCTTTCAAGCTGTTGTTGCTTTTATCAAATGTCACATTTAACCGTAACCCTCCCAGTTAATGGCAAAAATATTTTATACATGCAAATGACATGTGTAAGGAAACAGAATATATTCCAACAATGCAATATTTTCTATTTTTTGTTTTTATATAATTATGTAAAAAGAGAAAATCTTTGGGTGATATACACGCACTAGTGTGTGAACAATCACTATGGGGAAATATATTCTCATGCTTGGGAGGAATTCCCCATGGTTGTCATTGCTACAGGCTGCTGTTTGGACAAGAGAGAGATGAGAATAAAGACAGGCCATTTTTATAACTGTTTTATACTGCTCTTGATAAAACTATGTGGTTTAATTTTCGGGATTTAAGCTAATGCTTCAGGTCTTCTCATCCACATTCAATCTAACCAAACTTTTGTCAGGTTTTCATCCATCCACCCCTTAGGAGGGACAATAATCCTGGTGGAAAGGATTCCTTTGGCATAGTCTTTCTTTTGAAGATTAAAATTATAAACCATTTATTTGTCTACCAACTATATCACTGCACAATGCAAAATAGTGCAAACATTTTGGGTACTAGATTCATGCGTTTTGTTATTTGTAAATAGCACTTAAGAATAACTTTTAATGTTATATGAAACAACCATTAAAGAAAATTATCTCAAATAATATATTTCATTTCTTTAAGTCATATTTTCCAACGTCTTTTCTTTGTCAATAAATATCTACACATGGTTCCTTAACTGATATATGAACGTCCAGTGTTACTATATCAGTCTAGTGTGAGGGCCCTGATTGAATGGTGATTGATGGATCAATGAATATTTTATAATATTTCTTTATTTATTGTGATGGATATGTGAATCTAGCAGCATGAGGGAATTTAAAGCAGTGAGTCAGTATATATGATAGATAAATTGTTTCTATACGGAAAAAAACCACAGCTTTAGTGTTTACGGGTATCATGTCTGATTTCTCAGAAATCATGAAGTCGAGGTAGTGTTGTTTTATATTTATGTTGACCGGTTGCACCCCTAATATTTTGTGAAATGCTTGGTAAAAAAAGTGCAAGCTATATGCAAGTATATAAAATTGTTGTGTACAAAAATATATTTTTGTGCAAAATATAAGAATTTATTTTTGTAAAGAGATAGTTTTAAAACAATTTTAAAGAAAATCCCGTTTGCATTATTTACATTATTCAGATTGTTATCCTCATCTTCATTGCCACATTCACAACGTTTTAACCATTGTACGCTGTGGCTTTCTTCAGGGGATTGGAATTTCAAACTGAAACATTTATTTTGCCCAGCAAGGTAGATTGTTCTAGTTTCATGTGCCATGCCTCTTCTGGATGTCTCAGTTATTTCCCTTTATTTCAAAGCTCCAAATTGGGGTTCATGGCCTGGTATTGAACTTACAAGTCTTTGGTTCCAGTTACTGCATCTAACCAACACAATGATCTGTGGACACAGGGCCTAGTGGATAAAGACATTGGTGAGCACAGGGCCACAAATTGTGCTGAATAAATAAATGTATTCAAATGGAAACTGAATTTCCCCATACCATACTAATATAAAGCTACATTACATGTGTGTACGCATATGTCTCACTAAATTAAACTAGTGTAAAAATTCACAAACTTCACAAGATTATAGTTTCTCTCCAGTGTGTGTACGCCTATGTCTCACTAAATCAGAATTTCGCGCAAATCCAGATTCACATACTTCACAAGAATATGGTGTCTCTCCAGTATGTGTAAGCATATGTTTAAGCTTACTTGGCTTACTTGAAAATGCAGATCCACAAATGTCACAAGAATATGGTTTCTCTCCAGTGTGTGTACGCATATGTTTGACCTTATCTGACGTACTTGAAAATGCAGATCTACAAATGTCACAAGAATATGGTTTCTCTCCACTGTGTGTACGCACATGTCTCACTAAATTACACTTGTACACAAATGCAGATCCACATACTTCACAAGAATATGGTTTCTCTCCAGTGTGTATACGCATATGTTTGGCCTTATTTGACTTACTTGAAAATGCCGATCCACAAATGTCACAAGGATATGGTTTCTCTCCAGTGTGTGTACGCATATGTCTCACTAAATCAGGATTTCGGGTAAATCCAGATTCACATACTTCACAAGTATATGGTTTCTCTCCAGTGTGTGTATACATATGTTGGACCTTAAGTGAATTCCTTGAAAATGAAGATCCACAAATGTCACAAGAATATGGTTTCTCTCCAGTGTGTGTACGCATATGTTCGACCTTATGTTGCTTCTTTGAAAATGCAGATCCACAAATGTCACAAGAATATGGTTTCTCTCCAGTGTGTGTACTCATATGTTGAACCTTACTTGACTTACTGGAAAATGCAGATCCACAAATGTCACAAGCATATGGTTTCTCTCCAGCATGTTTATTCATATGATTGTCCATTAGTGTCTTCGTTGAAAATCCAGATCCACAAATTGTACAAGAATGGGGTTTCTCTCCAGTGTGAGTACGCACATGTCTCACTAAATAATGTTTGGATATAAATGCAGATCCACATACTTCACAAGAATATGGTTTCTCTCCAGTGTGTCTACGCCTATGTTCGACCATATGTGGCTTACTTGAAAATGCAGATCCACAAATGTCACAAGGAAATGGTTTCTCTCCAGTGTGTGTACGCATGTGTGTCACTAAATCGTATTTCTCTATAAATGCAGATTCACATACTTCACAAGAATATGGTTTCACTCCAGTGTGTCTACGCATATGCCTGATCTGATTTGATTTCTGTGAAAATGCAGATCCACAAATGTCACAAGAATATGGTTTCTCTCCAGTGTGTGTACGCATGTGTTTCACTAAATGACATTTCTGTATAAATGCAGATTCGCATACTTCACAAGAATATGGTTTCTCTCCAGTGTGTGTACGCATATGTTTCACTAAATGACATTTCTGTATAAATGCAGATTCGCATACTTCACAAGAATATGGTTTCTCTCCAGTGTGTGTACGCATATGTATCACTAAAAGAGATTTGCATGAAAATGCAGATTCACAAACTTCACAAGAATATGGTTTTTCTTCCGTGTGTGTATCTATAAGATTGGCCATTTTTGACTTCCTTGAAAATACAGATGCACAAAGTCCAGAGGTGTATCGTTTCACTTCAGTATGTGTACCAAAACATCTGTAAAAAAAAAAAAGGCATAAATGATATATTAATAGGGGCAGTGAATAATATATGTAAGCAGACTGTATTTTGAGGGATACATAAAATTATTATTTTAAAGATGTAGCAGCAGCCCCCTGCAGTGAAGTTCAAACTTTTTGCAGTGAAAGAAGATTCCTTTATCATCACATCTTATGAAATGTATACGATTGAAATCAGAACATTGCCTATTCTGAAACAATTCAAATATGGATCTTGAAAAATATTTGTTCATTTTTAAGTTTTGTTTTAGATGACAGCTTTGACTAATGTAACTGATCAATCCATAGCTGACCCCCAATTGGTGCAGGGTTATCTCCTGTTGGTACTTCTGCCCGGTAAAACTAAAGAATCATTTTCTTAAGAGCCGAGGAGGAGATCCATTGTTAAATCTTCCAAAAAGAGAATGTCAACAATCACACAAACAAGAGAGATGAAACTGATCGGGGGAAAGAAGATGAAGCTCTAATTGAAGTAACAGTTAACATTTAACACAAAACGCCTAGTAAAAATGAAATAATTTTCACTTTATTTTAATCAGAGCCTAGAAGTAGAGAAGATACTTTGCTAAGTCTCCATGCATGGCATCGTCAGTGTTGAAAGATGATATGAGAAAAGCAACTGACATATTTATAAAGCAAATAGTTAACAACTGGAAATCCCATCGTAGAAATGAAATAATTTTGAGAAGTATTACCTTCAAAGGATTACATATTACGAGAAAAAAAAAAAAAAAAATATATATATATATATATATATATATTATGTAGGAAGCCAAATTTCTGTTACATATTTTCATTGATTGTTTCCAGTTTTACTAAATTATGTTTATTTCCATTTTTCCTTTTGCAAAATTTAATTTTTCCTTTTTTATATAATTTATTTTTAAAAACTTTTATGAGAAATTTGGATAAATTAAAACTTAAAAAACATAATTCAATGTTTTTTTTCATATGAAGAAATAGCAAATGACTACATTGTTTTAGCATGTTAAAAATATTTCATTCCAAAAAGAAGTTCTATTTTTATTTAAAAGAATTCAGATAATTATATGGTAGTCTGCAATATTAAAGTCAACAAAAGAATCAACAGCAAATAACTATATATTAAAGTATATAAAAAATATACTAAAATATATTAAAAACGTTGACTACAATTTTACAAAACAATAATTAAATCATAATTCAATCTCTGTAACAAAATATAAACATTAATTCAAAATTTAAATAAAATTTATCACAAATTGAAATACTGGTCAAATTTGAAATTGCTAATTTCATAATTTGGGAAATATTCAACCATTAAATCTTTTCTCTAAATCCCCATTGAAATTCAACATTCTAAGTTGCTTGGTATACTCACGGGTTAGATTTTAACGTTGATTATTCATTAAATGTTTATATTCAGAAAATGAAAGCTCAACATCAACACTGGTAACAGACATCCATATGACCTTATTGGCAATCAGTTCCAGAAGAGGAAATCTGCTTTTATTTGCTTTCCAAAATGCTGGGATATTAAAAGGATTTGATAAGTGATCTTTGTAATTCACATAAATTTGAAATTCTTCTATAAGATCAGTAGAAGGATCTTACAAGTCTTTAATAGTTGCAAAACTATCAATATCATGGCTTATACAGGGTAGATGTCTAGGATCAAATAGACGAGCTGCCTTGTAAAAGTTATAGACAGGGTGGGCCTCTAGGTATTTATTCAATTTAGAAAAAGATATGCCGAACAAATCTTGAAAATTTGAGATAACTCTCTCCCACTCTGTGGTTTTTAGTTCAGACAGAAGACGATCAGTTTCAAGGCCAAATGTTGATTTTGATATACCAGCAGGTAAATATTGTTTCACATCCTCCATCATATAATATCTTTGTGGTCATTGCCACATACATGTCATTGTTAATTAAATATTTTATTGTTTACAATGTTGTTTCGTTCATTTATGGTCAACGATCGATCGAACGTGTCATTCAAGGAACCCGGAAAAGCCTAATTCAATTAAATCATAACTGAGTTGGACTTCGCCTAATTTCTTTTCTTTTCATATTATCTGCTGATGATTCAATTATATAAGGGAGATGGTCTTCCATACTTTATAATTACAGCCTGATTATAAACTCAAAATTACATTATCTGTTGATTTTGCTGACTCAAAAAAAAAAAAGATTCTTAACGAAAATTTCAGACGTGCTCGGAACAATTAAAAACTGTTAAAAAAAACCCCCAAAATACTTTGATCTTTCCTCTTAATAATAACATAAACATTAAATAAAATTTTCTTTCAGTAACATATATATATATATATATGTGTATATATATATATATATATATTGTAACATAGCCACGATTCCATTAACAACATAGGCGTAAGGATAAAAAGCACTCCCAAAGAAAAATCGCAAATTCTAGACGAAAATTAGTTAGATATAAAAAGAGATAAATAAATCAAAATAGATAAAAATCTAATGCTTTCAACTTGTGAGCGAATATGTTCCATGATCAGCCATACCCTCCTCTTCTTTTCACAACTTCTTTCCCTCTTTACCTACTCTTCCACCCACACACCACGGGTCCATGACTTTGAAGCAACCCGACGCGAAAATGACCTGGTTCCAAAATCCCACAGCTATCAGGCAGTCAACCATAAATGAATTCCAGGCACCATCAGGATCTCCTGCTGCGATTCACGTGATTAGACCATATTAAGGGCAGATTGAAATTTTGGCCATCACGCAAACAATGCGTGATCTGTGCCCCATCCTCCCGTGTGCCCGTTCAAGGACGAAGAAAACCCATGTGACTGTCTTTGGGGACAGCAAAAATCTAAAAAGGGATTTTCAGTTTCCGTCTGATCAGTGGCAGATGAACATTGTTGGGCAAAGTCGTCCCAATTCCAAAATGGACTGCTCACTGAAATGAAGAAGACAGCAAAGTCTGTCGCCTGGAGATGAAAGGGCTGCTACTAAAACTGCATCGACCAACAAAACGCCTGTACGTGATGCTGTGAAACTTCAAACACTCCCAAAAGAAAAAGAATCCAGGAAAATTGTCGGCCGACCAAAATTTTGTGTTAACATACGAACTCGAAAGAAGGCCTATGAAAAGATAAATGAGAAAATCGATAGGACAGAGGACGAGGTGATTGACCTATCGCAGACATTTATAAATCCTGATACGGGATTAAGTTAGCCTCTCGATAGTCCCCCAACTGGGAATGGCGATGGTATTGTTGAACCCGCTATAGACATTCCATTATCGAGGAGAGCACTTGTAACAGAGCAGGGGAGAGATTCTGAGCTCACCCCACTTTTTCGTCACGTATTGCCCGAGGATGAGTTAGAGAAAGTTCCAACTGGATATTTTTTAAAGAATGAGGTACTAATGAGGAAGTGGAGACCACCCCACATCTCAGCCTCAGAAGACTGGTCAACAGTCCACTAAGTAGTACTCCCTAAACGGTACAGACCGGAGGTAATGAGAACGGCTCATGAGATCCCCCTGGGGGGGGGGGTCACCTTGGCGTTAACAAGGCATACGATAAGATCAGATATTTTTACTGGCCAGGTATCCGGAGGGATGTGTCTGAACATTGCCGCACTTGCCACACCTGCCAGGTAGTGGGGAGGCCGAAACAGAAAATCCCCATCGCACCCCTACATCCCATTCCTGCCTTCGAGGAGCCCTTTAGTCGCATTATCGTAGACTGTGTTGGTCCGTTACCCAAAACTAAGTTAGGGAACCAATATCTGCTAACGATCATGTGCGCCTCGACCAGGTTTCCCGAAGCGATACCCATGAGAAATCTTTCCACCAGGAAAATAGCAAAGGCTCTCATTGCCTTTTTCACCATGGTCTGCTTACCCAAGGTGATACCGTCCGACCAGGGATCCAACTTCATATCAGGAGTGTTTCAACAAGTTATGAGAATTTTGGGTATAAAATCCATTAAGTCAAGCGCCTATCACCCCCAATCTCAAGGTCCCTTGGAGAGGTTCCACTCCACCTTGAAGAGCATGATGCGAACATATTGCCTAGATCACCAACACGATTGGGACGGAGGTATCCCATTCCTAATGTTCGCTGCTCGCGAATCCGTACAGGAATCTTTAGGGTTCAGTCCATTTGAGTTAATATTTGGACATTCAGTCCGCAGTCCCTTAAAGGTGCTGAAAGAAGGCTGGTTGCGGGAAGACCCAGTAACAGAAAATTTGCTGGATTATGTTTCCCCTTTCCGAACCCGACTAGCAGAAACGTGTGAACTGGCTCGTG
>OZ038479.1:2353382-2365882 GCA_964036315.1 Acanthosepion esculentum | reverse complement strand
TTTCAAACGTGTTCTTAGAATGGAATAAAAAAATATTTCTAAAAATATTATTCGTTATCAAATTTGCAATTAAATTAATTAATTAATTAGCACGATACTAGTTGTTAATTGCCTTTTTACACTTGACTCAATTACTACGCAAACGAGGAGTCAATGTGTGCGTAATTATCAAGACTATTCCGCAGCAAATATGCAAACAACGCCAGCAATGGCTGTCGCGACGCAAATGAGTTCGAAATTTTATTGTAGATAATTTACATCTAAACTATTTGGGAAATTTTTTTATTAGCACGGGGCTTAAAAAACAAATTACCCGTTCAGCAAATTTAAAATTAAATTAATTAATAAACACGTTACCAAAAAACTGAGGGTAGGTCGAGAGGTCAACTGATAAAGAAATGTGTTTCTTTCGCAAGTCTTTTTCGCCATTACAAAACTCGTGGCTTCTTCAACGTGAAACTAAAACATAAACAGTTTTCTATAAACCGTGTCAGACATAAAAACAATCATTTGAATTGATAGACAGAGAAGTTCACATCAACTTACCTCTTTCTAGCCACGCAGTTGTAGCTACAATGACGCATGCGCTTTAAAGTGGCGGTGTTAAGCGGTGTACGTCCCTTTGTGTTAAAGTACCCACAAACGAAAACGGGACGTAATTATTACTCTTTTACAGATAGACCAAACAATCAAATTATATCTACATTTTTATTTTCAGGTGAAAAGGGGAGAAAAGAGAAAAATCTATCAACAACTGTTAACTCTTTGAAGATCTAAAACCAAATGAAATAAAAAAAGGCTAACTTTTCATGTCAACCAAAATGTCAAGGATTTTTAGTTTAGTAAAATGAAAATGTTGGTGATTATGAACATCGACATGTACGGATGAAAGAATCTGGTGAAATGCATCTCTCAATTTTAAAAAAGTGTCATTTAAGAAAATATGAGAATAAGAAAAATATTAATTTTTGATGAATAATGATTTTTTACATAAATTGTTTTCAGTTTTTCCTTAGTTATAAATTTATCTTAAAATTCTGTATTAACTTCAGACTTTTTTTTATTGTTATTAAATGAAAAAAACTATATTTCCGAATCAGAAATGCAAAAAGCTTTATACAAATTATTAAACACCAATATTTTTAAAATAATTTTAAATCGCCCTGTGTATGATAAACGTGATGATTTTTGTAAGAACGAGTGACCGTACACGACATTTAAAACAAAATTTCAAAAAATTTAATAAAAGATTAGAAGATTATTACGGAAAGTATTTTCCAATTTTTTAAATAACGAGTACTTAAAAATTAGATTAAAATTGCGCCCAATTTACTTCAATTATACATATAAAATCTTTACAATATCTACATTATTCGGACTATTGTCCGAATCTTTGTCGCCATATGTATTACGTTTCAGCCGTTGTACGCTCCGGCCTTCTTCAGGTGTTTGAAATGTCAAACTGAACCCTTTATTTCGCTCATTGGGGTAGACTGTTCGAGTTCCACGTGCCATGTTTAATGGAAATAAAGGGTTGAGTTCGACATTCCAAACGATAATGCAATCATTTACGAAGATACCAATCAAATTATATCTACATTTTTTGACATTTTACTTTCCACAAACATAAATCATTATTGATGATGAAAGGCGAATAATTGCTTACAATTTAATATCTAATCAACTACTGTTAACTCTTTTAAAATCTAAAAACAAATGAAATAAAAGAAAGCTAACTTTCTGAGAAAACCTGTACAAACAGACAGTGCAAAGTGGTCCGAAGACAAGAAGGTCAAACTTTTGCAAAGGAAACTAGTCGCTGTCAAAGACACTAAGTTTGTAAACAAGATATTACTAAAGTAAATGAGTGAACAAATGGTTATTTTACTTTCGGAAATTTTCAGCCTGAAAATTGTGAGAAATCAAACTGTCAGAATTCAGCCCTGACAATTTGAAATGCTTGATATTTGTTCAAAGGTTAGGGTCAAGTAAAGACGCTGAAATCCGAAGAAGGATTTTATGGCAAAGATATTGAAATAAGTGACAAGTCGCACATTACAAACTGGCAGAATAACCTAGATTCCCCAGGGCTTTTCTGTAACTATTACTCATGCAATTGTCCTGATGAGTTTTGCTATTTGGTTATTAGACTTCATGAATTAAAGCACTGTACAAAATCCATTTCCTCAAAGACACAAGAGATGAAAATTGATCTGGGAATGCAACTAAATATAAATATGACCAAAGCATCATTTTCCTCAGAGCCTAAGAGAAGATCCTTTGCTAAGTCTCCCCAGAAGGGAATGTCAGCAATGGCACAAACACAAGAGATGAAAATTGATCTGGGAATGCAACTAGATATAAATATAACCAAAGCATCATTTTCCTCAGAGCCTAAGAGAAGACCCTTTGCTAAGTCTCCCAAGAAGGGAATGTCAGCAATGGCACAAACACAAGAGATGAAAATTGATCTGGGAATGCAACTAAATATAAATATAACCAAAGCATCATTTTCCTCAGAGCCTAAGAGAAGATCCTTTGCTAAGTCTCCCCAGAAGGGAATGTCAGCAATGGCACAAACACAAGAGATGAAAATTGATCTGGGAATGCAACTAAATATAAATATAACCAAAGCATCATTTTCCTCAGAGCCTAAGAGAAGATCCTTTGCTAAGTCTCCCCAGAAGGGAATGTCAGCAATGGCACAAACACAAGAGATGAAAATTGATCTGGGAATGCAACTAGATATAAATATAACCAAAGCTTCATTTTCCTCAGAGCCTAAGAGAAGATCCTTTGCTAAGTCTCCCAAGAAGGGAATGTCAGCAATGGCACAAACACAAGAGATGAAAATTGATCTGGGAATGCAACTAAATATAAATATAACCAAAGCATCATTTTCCTCAGAGCCTAAGAGAAGATCCTTTGCTAAGTCTCCCCAGAAGGGAATGTCAGCAATGGCACAAACACAAGAGATGAAAATTGATCTGGGAATGCAACTAAATATAAATATAACCAAAGCATCATTTTCCTCAGAGCCTAAGAGAAGATCCTTTGCTAAGTCTCCCAAGAAGGGAATGTCAGCAATGGCACAAACACAAGAGATGAAAATTGATCTGGGAATGCAACTAAATATAAATATAACCAAAGCATCATTTTCCTCAGAGCCTAAGAGAAGATCCTTTGCTAAGTCTCCCCAGAAGGGAATGTCAGCAATGGCACAAACACAAGAGATGAAAACTGATCTGGGAATGCAACTAAATATAAATATAACCAAAGCATCATTTTCCTCAGAGCCTAAGAGAAGATCCTTTGCTAAGTCTCCCCAGAAGGGAATGTCAGCAATGGCACAAACACAAGAGATGAAAATTGATCTGGGAATGCAACTAAATATAAATATAACCAAAGCATCATTTTCCTCAGAGCCTAAGAGAAGATCCTTTGCTAAGTCTCCCCAGAAGGGAATGTCAGCAATGGCACAAACACAAGAGATGAAAATTGATCTGGGAATGCAACTAAATATAAATATAACCAAAGCATCATTTTCCTCAGAGCCTAAGAGAAGATCCTTTGCTAAGTCTCCCCAGAAGGGAATGTCAGCAATGGCACAAACACAAGAGATGAAAATTGATCTGGGAATGCAACTAAATATAAATATAACCAAAGCATCATTTTCCTCAGAGCCTAAGAGAAGATCCTTTGCTAAGTCTCCCAAGAAGGGAATGTCAGCAATGGCACAAACACAAGAGATGAAAATTGATCTGGGAATGCAACTAAATATAAATATAACCAAAGCATCATTTTCCTCAGAGCCTAAGAGAAGATCCTTTGCTAAGTCTCCCCAGAAGGGAATGTCAGCAATGGCACAAACACAAGAGATGAAAATTGATCTGGGAATGCAACTAAATATAAATATAACCAAAGCATCATTTTCCTCAGAGCCTAAGAGAAGATCCTTTGCTAAGTCTCCCCAGAAGGGAATGTCAGCAATGGCACAAACACAAGAGATGAAAATTGATCTGGGAATGCAACTAAATATAAATATAACCAAAGCATCATTTTCCTCAGAGCCTAAGAGAAGATCCTTTGCTAAGTCTCCCCAGAAGGGAATGTCAGCAATGGCACAAACACAAGAGATGAAAATTGATCTGGGAATGCAACTAAATATAAATATAACCAAAGCATCATTTTCCTCAGAGCCTAAGACAAGATCCTTTGCTAAGTCTCCCCAGAAGGGAATGTCAGCAATGGCACAAACACAAGAGATGAAAATTGATCTGGGAATGCAACTAAATATAAATATAACCAAAGCATCATTTTCCTCAGAGCCTAAGAGAAGATCCTTTGCTAAGTCTCCCAAGAAGGGAATGTCAGCAATGGCACAAACACAAGAGATGAAAATTGATCTGGGAATGCAACTAAATATAAATATAACCAAAGCATCATTTTCCTCAGAGCCTAAGAGAAGATCCTTTGCTAAGTCTCCCCAGAAGGGAATGTCAGCAATGGCACAAACACAAGAGATGAAAATTGATCTGGGAATGCAACTAAATATAAATATAACCAAAGCATCATTTTCCTCAGAGCCTAAGAGAAGATCCTTTGCTAAGTCTCCCAAGAAGGGAATGTCAGCAATGGCACAAACACAAGAGATGAAAATTGATCTGGGAATGCAACTAAATATAAATATAACCAAAGCATCATTTTCCTCAGAGCCTAAGAGAAGATCCTTTGCTAAGTCTCCCCAGAAGGGAATGTCAGCAATGGCACAAACACAAGAGATGAAAATTGATCTGGGAATGCAACTAAATATAAATATAACCAAAGCATCATTTTCCTCAGAGCCTAAGAGAAGATCCTTTGCTAAGTCTCCCCAGAAGGGAATGTCAGCAATGGCACAAACACAAGAGATGAAAATTGATCTGGGAATGCAACTAAATATAAATATAACCAAAGCATCATTTTCCTCAGAGCCTAAGAGAAGATCCTTTGCTAAGTCTCCCAAAAAAGGGAATGTCAGCAATGGCACAAACACAAGAGATGAAAACTTTTCTGGGAATGAAACTAAATATAATAAAAATAAGATTTTCATTAAGAAATGCTGTCACTGGATCTCAAGGACACATGGCACAGTGGATAAAGGCATTGGTTAGATCCAGTGACAGACCGAAAGAGTGTGAGTTCAATACCCGGTTCAGGCAGTGGAGAACTTTCAGAGGGAAAATTAGCAGGAGATAACTGATAACTGACATCCATCAAACATGGCTCGTGGAACTAGAACAGTCTACCCCAGTGATCGAAATAAAGGGTTTGGTTCGAAATTCCAACCACCTGAAGAAGGCCGGAGCGTACAACAGCCGAAACGTTGTGACAAATATGGCAACAAAGATCAGGACAATAGTCCGTCTAATGTAAATACTGTACATAATACCTCATCTCAGAAATGCTTGTTTATTACTCTTTAGGCTATAAGTAGGTAATGTGTAAATTTTCATGGCTATTTCGAAAATAACAGTAATTAAGTTGGCGGAAATCTACCATTTTGCCGTTATTGAAAATATAAAAGTTCAGCCTCAATCGTATCGGGTCCATCTGTCCTTATTGGCATCGTTTAGATACATGATGCGCAGAAGCTTATTTAGTTAACAGCATTTTTACTGCTTTTTGGATCTTCTCACTAGTGTTGATTACTGCGCAATTTAGTGAAAGTTATTTTAAAATGTGCTTTCTATTTTCTTAAATGGAGTTTTATCAAATAATGATTTTCTTTTATTAAATTGGTTTAAATTTGTTATAGAACCAACTGCAGCTTTCAGTGTCATGGTTGAACCCTTTCTTTCCAAAAGAAGAAAAAAAAAAAAGGAAAACTTTTATCCTTTCAGGGACATAACTTTGATTTTATTTTTGTTTTTTTCTCGTTTTTCCTGCTATATTTGGAATCACGCATTCATTTTTAAACTTGAAAGGCATGATCATTTACATGGTTTTTATTAAATTTTGGAAAGAATGATTTACATTTTACTAAGTAATTTAAACAAATTAAAAATTAAAAAAATTCAATAAAAGCTTCACTTTCAAAAGTGTCTAAAGACTTCTTTGATTTAGTGCAGTAATTTAAATGTGTAAGAAGATGAGTAAAATGACCGTTAAATAAGTAAGCTTCCACGTATGACGACTCAAGGCAAACGTATATAAATAATGCCAGTAATGGCAAACGGACCCAAGGGAAATGAGTCCAAAATGTTTTTGTCGATAACTCCAAAACGGTTGATTTCCGCAAACTTTTACTGCTATTTGCGAAATAACTATGAAAATTTACACCGAAATAGAAATTTTCCATGTTCAATTTTGAAAACAATAACTGCAGATAAAATACATTGTTGCTAATTTTGCTATAAACATGTATTGTTGGTAATTCTAATATAAAGATTTATTGTTGGTAATTTTTTATATAAAAATATATAGTTTTTACTATAAGAATGTACTATACTTTTTCAAAAATGAATTAAAAATCAGTTTTTCCGTATTTTAAATAATTTTAAGATGACAGTACATACCTGAGAGTTGAAAAATGACATGGGAAAAGCAACTGAATTATTTATTAAGCTAATAGTTATGAATTGGAATATAAATCCCATAGTAAAAATGAAATAATTTTTATAATTGTTTACTTGAATGAATTATATATTACGGGGAAAATGTTTCCATATAACCTGAGGAAATTATAAGTTAGTTAATTATATCTCAGGTCATTATTTTTTAGTTTCAATTAAGAATCTTTCCATGAATGTTTAGTAATTATTTTCTGTAATTTCAATTAAGATTCCATATCCTAGAAATGAAACCCAATGCTAATTGTTTCTTCATTAACTTCATTCAAATATTCCTAATTATTAATAATCCCTCAAATCTATTTCAGCAATTAATAATTTATTTCTTTAATACTATTATTTATTTTTACTTTGATATTTCTAGATGAACTGAACTACATTGTGTTTGGACAAGTACAGAATAATTGAAAGTGGGCAACCAATTCTGCCTGGCCATATTTACAAAACTAGCAGAAATACCCGTCATTGACTGGGTTTGGAAGAAGCTGCTAGAATTAAACTATGTTTTTGAAAGATATAGATTAAAGAATATTGAACATATAATAAATGGCTGTTAACACGTAGGTGATACAGCTATATCCATCCAGGTAAGGCAACAGAAAGGACTTCCAGTTTTCATGTAGAACAAAGAGGTGCTTCATCCAAGCCAATATCATCATGGCTGCATAGAACCTTCTGTTCTGTGATCTCTATATTTTTGATCTGGAAATGAAGCAATCATCACATATATAACAAAATAAAAGATTGAGGAAAACTATAAACATATGCATATCAATTTATATATCATTTATTGAAACATTACAACAAATGTCAATAATAAAAAAGTATACCATTATAGTAATGTTTATTCAAATATATCCAGTTGCCGAGTTGCTGCATTCTGTCAAGTATTCATTCTGAGTCTCCTCTTCCTTACTTCTAGATTTGCAGATTGTCTAGCTTCTGCAGTGTGTTGAGTATATAATGTACGTCTCTTTTAAGGAAATTTTCAAGACTTATTAACAAATGAATAAACTTATTTTTTAAATTTGTTATTTAGTTACTTGTTAAAAATATTTTTATATTCATGTTCGCCCTACAACCAAGTAATTTCCTGAAATTTATAGAATTTAAATTCCTTCCACCAAATTTATATATATATATATATATATATATATTATATATATATATGCAAACATATAAAAATAATAATATATAAACATATTATGCATAAATAATAATCCTGCTTGCAATTGCAGGGTTAAAAGTGTATGTTCTGTTGGAAGAACATGCATGTTGGAAAATGTGGTATGTGAAGCTATCTTCCTAAAGAAAAATATAAACCAGAAAAATGTTTATATTGGAATCTCAGTGGGATATTGGAAACAACATCTTTATACCCACCAGCATTCCTTCATAGTGCATGGGGTCACAGTTTTCATGTATGATCTTTCATGGAATTTCATTTGCATGTTTGGATATATTGTTTATATATTATTATTTAAGTAATATTAAGTAGCTGAGTGGTTATAACATTCACATTCTGACCATGAGAGCAGGGTTCAAATCTCACCATGGTTGATTTGTCAGGAAGGCGACTTCCTGATGTTACCAAACTGGAGGAGTCGATTTCAGCATGTTGCATCTTTGGAAAGTGCCTGAAAACCATACGACAAGTTGATCAAGCCTTTTGTATATTTACTTACATGTGTAAGCGTGGGTTGTGTATGTGAATACATATATACGTTTTATTTATACATATGCATGTGTGTGTGGAAAAATGTTTATGTATGTATTTGTGCATATATGTATATTTATATATTTGTATTGATGTGTATATATGTGTACATATCTACATATGTGCATATATGTAGATATTACATGTTCATGTTTATATGTTCCAGTGTGGTTATGTATGTATATATATATGTATGTGTGTATACATGTATATATGGGTTCATATTTATTTAGGAGAATTTGTGAGTGTTTATATATATATGTATGTATATATATTTGTATAGATTGGTGTGTGCATGTGCTTGTACATGTATGGGGATATATGCTTATGATGTGTATATGGATTTTTATGTTGTTTGCATAATTAGATACTGTTGTAGGTGTTATTAGTGTTGTACTTACGTTTAGAAATTGAAGATATATATATATATGTATATGTATATGGTATTTATATGTCTATAGATGTGTTGATGGTTTGGTTTATGTAGGTATATAATTGTATACATTTCTTTGTAACTTAGATAGTTTTGTTTATTTTACCCTGATAATCAACTATTATTATTATTATCAGTGTGTATTTTTATCCTTACATTTATTCACTTTCAATAACAACCTTTTTATTTATTATAACCTATAAAGATATTTTTGAAAATAATATATATTTTTGGAAAAGATCATATCAGTTTTCTCAAATGTTATAGAATTATTTTTTAAAAATACAAAAGGTGTAATGGTGTGAATGACGACATGCATTAGACAGATAATTTATTCCATTTTATACAAAGACAGTTGCAGGTTTCAAGCCATATCTTTAAGTTCTCTTTTCCCTTCCTTCTTTTTCTCTATTCCCTTTTAATGACACACCCTCTACTTCACTGTGCACATCCAGTATGAAAAAAGTCAACATGTCTGGTCCCTACTACTTTGCACATATCTCCTTCAACAGATTTATATTTCTCTCTCCCTCTTCCCCTTCCCGGCTTTGAATGCATATCCCTCTTCTTCTCCTCTTCTCTTTTCATTGCTTCAATTTTGAATTAACATAAAGTCTGAGGAGTTAAACCTGTAGTATCAGTTTTAATGAAATAAAATATTAGAATGATCTTGTAAGGACCGTGTTTTACTAATAATTGTATTATATACATATGAAGAATTATACTAAGGTGTGCAATATTTATAGGATAAAGTTACAATCCGAGCAAGAACAATCACTCAGGGGAAATATATCCTCATGCTTGGGAAGAAGTCCCCATGGTTGTCATTTCTACAGGCTGCTGTTTGGACAAGAGAGAGACGAGAATAAAGACAGGTCATTTTTATAACTG
This sequence comes from Acanthosepion esculentum, assembly GCA_964036315.1. Lineage (NCBI taxonomy): Eukaryota > Metazoa > Mollusca > Cephalopoda > Sepiida > Sepiidae > Acanthosepion > Acanthosepion esculentum. Next base: position 2,356,230 of record OZ038479.1, on the reverse strand, counting down.
TTTTATACTGCTCTTGATAAAACTATGTGGTTTAATTTTCGGGGTTTAAGCTAATGTTCCAGGTCTTCTCATCCACATTCAATCTAACCAAACTTTTGTCAGGTTTTCATCCATCCACCCCTTAGGAGGGACAATAATCCTGGTGAAAAAGATTCCTTTGGCATAGTCTTTCTATTCAAGATCAAAATTATTAACTATTAATTTGTCTACCAACTATATCACTGCACAATGCAAAATAGTGCAAACATTTTGGGTACTAGATTCATGCGTTTTGTTATTTGTAAATAGCACTTAAGAATAACTTTTAATGTCATATGACACAACAATTAAAGAAAATTATCTCAAATAATATATTTTATTTCTTTAAGTCATATTTAACAAAATATGAAGATCCACAAATGTCACAAGAATATGGTTTCTCTCTACTGTGTGCACGTATGTTTCAGTAAATTAAACTAGTGTAAAAATGCAGATTCACAAACCTCACAAGATTATGGTTTCTTTCCAGTGTGTGTTCGCATATGTTTGAGCTTACTTGCCTTACTTGAAAATGCAGATTCACATATGTCACAAGAATATGGTTTCACTCCAGTGTGTGTACGCATATGTTTGACCTTATCTGACGTACTTGCAAATGCAGATCTACAAATGTCACAAGAATATGGTTTTTCTCCAGTGTGTGTACGCATATGTGTCACTAAATTACACTTGTACGCAAATGCAGATCCACATACTTCACAAGAATATGGTTTCTCTCCAGTGTGTATACGCATATGTCCGGCCTTTTTTGACTTACTTGAAAATGCCGATCCACAAATGTCACAAGAATATGGTTTCTCTCCAGTGTGTATACGCATATGTCTCACTAAATCAGGATTTCGGGCAAATCCAGATTCACATACATCACAAGAATATGGCTTCTCTCCAGTGTGTGTATACATATGTTGGACCTTAATTGCCTTCCTTGAAAATGAAGATCCACAAATATCACAAGAATATGGTTTCTCTCCAGTATGTGTACGCATATGATCGACCTTATTTTGCTTCTGTGAAAATGCGGATCCACAAATTTCACAAGAATACGGTTTCTCTCCAGTGTGTGTACGCATATGTGTCACTAAATCACTTTTCTGTATATATGAAGATTCACATACTTCACAAGAATATGGTCTCTCTCCAGTATGTGTACGCATATGCTTCACCTTATTAGAGTTATGTGAAAATGCAGATCCACAAATGTCACAAGAATATGGTTTCTCTCCAGTGTGTGTACGCATATGTACTACTAACTGAGATCTGCATGAAAATGCAGATTCACAAACTTCACAAGAATATGGTTTCTCTCCAGTGTGTGTACGTATATGTTTGACCTGATATGACCTCTGTGAAAATGCAGATCCACAAATGTCACAAGAATATGGTTTCTCTCCAGTGTGTTTACGCATGTGTTTCACTAAAAGAGATTTACATGAAAATGCAGATTCACAAACATCACAAGAATATGGTTTCTCTCCAGTGTGTGTACGCATATGTTCGACTTTATTATGCTTCTTTGAAAATGCAGATCCACAAATTTCGCAAGAATACGGTTTGTCTCCAGTGTGTGTATGCATATGTGTCACTAAATCACTTTTGTGTATGAATGCAGATTCACATACTTCACAAGAATATGGTCTCTCTCCAGTGTGTGTACGCATATGCTTGACCTTATTTGAGTGCTGTGAAAATGCAGATCCACAAATGTCACAAGAATATGGTTTCTCTCCAGTGTGTTTACGCATATGTACTACTAAATGAGATCTGGATGAAAATGCAGATCCACAAATGTCACAAGAATATGGTTTCTCTCCAGTGTGTGTACGTATATGTACTACTAACTGAGATCTGCATGAAAATGCAGATCCACAAATGTCACAAGAATATGGTTTCTCTCCAGTGTGTGTACGTACATGTTTGACCTGATACGACCTCTGTGAAAATGCAGATCCACAAATGTCACAAGAATATGGTTTCTCTCCAGTGTGTTTACGCATATGTGTCACTAAAAGAGATTTATATGAAAATGCAGATGCACAAACTTCACAAGAATATGGTTTCCCTCCAGTGTGTGTACGCATATGTGTCACTAAGTGAAATTTATGTGCAAATGCAGATTCACATACTTCACAAGAATATGGTTTCTCTACAGTGTGTCTACGCATATGCTTGACCATATTTGACTTCTGTGAAAATGCAGATCCACAAATCTCACAAGAAAATGGTTTCTCTCCAGTGTGTTTACGCATATGTTTCACTAATTGACATTTCTGTATAAATGCAGATTCACATACTTCACATGAATATGGTCTCTCTCCAGTGTGTGTACGCATATGCTTGGCCCGACTTGACCTACGTGGAAATGCAGATCCACAAATTTCACAAGAATATGGTTTCTCTCCAGTGTGTGTACGCATATGTACTACTAACTGAGATTTGTATGAAAATGCAGATCCACAAACTTCACAAGAATATGGTTTCTTTCCAGTGTGCTTACGCATATGTTTCACTAAAAGAGATTTACATGAAAATGCAAATTCACAAACTTCACAAGAGTATGGTTTCTCTCCAGTTTCTGTATCTATAAGATTGGCCATTTTTGACTCCCTTGAAAATACAGATGCACAAAGTCCAGAGGTGTATTGTTTCACTTCAGTATGTGTACCAAAACATCTGTGAAAAAAAAAGGCATAAATGATATATTAATAGGGGCAGTGAATAATATATGTAAGCAGACTGTATTTTGAGGGATACATAAAATTATTATTTTAAAGACGTAGCAGCAGCCCCCTGCAGTGAAGTTCAAACTTTT
>OZ038479.1:2333382-2343382 GCA_964036315.1 Acanthosepion esculentum | reverse complement strand
AATTTAAATGTGTAAGAAGATGAGTAAAATGGCCGTTAAATAAGTAAGCTTCCGCGTATGACGACTCAAGGCAAAGGTATATAAATAATGCCAGTAATGGCAAACAGACCCAAGGGAAATGAGTCCAAAATGTTTTTGTCGATAACTCCAAAGCGGTTGATTTCCGCAAACTTTTACTGTTATTTGCGAAATAACCATGAAAATTTACACCGAAATAGAAATTTTCCATGTTGAAATTTGGAAAACAATAACTGCAGATAAAATACATTGTTGCTCATTTTGCTATAAACATGTATTGTTGGTAATTCTAATAGGAAGATTTATTGTTGGTAACAAATTGGAATATAAATCCCATAGTAAAAATGAAATAATTTTAATAATTGTTTACTTGAATGAATTATATATTATGGCCAAAATGTTTCTATATAACCAGAGGAAGTTATAAGTTAGTTAATTATATCTCAGGTCATTATTTTTTAGTTTCAATAAAGAATCTTTCAATGAATTTTTAGTAATTATTTTCTGTAATTTCAATTAAGATTCCATATCCTAGAAATGAAACCAATGCTAATTGTTTCATTAAATTTATTCAAATATTCTTAATTATTAATAATCCCCACCCTCAAATCTATTGTATTTAGTAATTAATAATTTATTTAATACTATAATTTATTTTTACTTTGATATTTCTCGATGAACTGAACTACAAGTACAACATAATTGAAAGTGGGCAACCAATTTTACTTGGCCATATTTACAAAACTAGCAGAAATGCCAGTCATTGATTGGATTTAGAAGAAGCTGTCTTAACTTTACTATGTTTCTGCACAATAATGATCAGAGCATACTAAATATTTAAATAGCTTTTAACACGTAGGTGATACAGCTATATCCATCCAGGTAAGGCAACAGAAAGGACTTCCAGTTTTCATGTAGAACAAAGAGTTGCTTCATCCAGGCCAATATCATCATGGCTGCATATAACCTTCTGGTCTGTGATCTCTATATTTTTGATCTGGAAATGAAGCAATCCTCACATATATAACTAAATAAAAGATTGAGGAAAACTATAAACATATGCATATCAATTTATATATCATTTATTGAAGTATTACAACAAATGTCAATAATAAAAAAGTATACCATTATAGTAATGTTTATTTTGAGTATAATATATCCAGTTGCCGGGTTGCTGCATTCTGTCGAGTATTCATTCTGAGTCTCCTCTTCCTTACTTCCAGAGTTTCAGATTGTCTAGCATCTGCAGTGTGTTGAGCATATAATGTACGTCTCTTTTAAGGAAATTTTCAAGACTTATTAACAAATGAATAAACTTATTTTTTGAATTTGTTATTTAGAAAATCTTGTTAAAAATATTTTTTTATATTTACGTTACCCCTACAGCTAATTAATTTCATGAAATTTATAGAAATTAAATTCCGTCCACTAAATTGATATATATATATATATATATATATATATATATACACACACAAACATATAAAAATAATAATATATAAACACATTATGCATAAATAATAATCCCACTTGTAATTGTAGGGTTAAAACTGTAAGTCCTGTTGGAAGAATATGCATGTTTGAAAATGTGGTATATGAGGCTACTATCTTCCTAAAGAAAAATATAAACCAGAAAAATGTTTATATTGGAATCTCAGTGGGATATTGGAAACAACATCTTTATAATCACCAGCATTCCTTCAAAGTGCATGGTGTCAGTTTTCAGGTATGATTTAGCGTGTATGATCTTTCATGGAATTTCTCCCTCCAGCTTGTTTGACCTCAATTTAAAAATTATTTTACCTATGTAATATATATATATGTACATATCTAGGTGCAATGGATGAAATGCACTCTTCTACACCTTTTAAATTTGCATGGTTGGAGGTATTTGGATATATTGTTTATATATTATTATTTATGTAATATTAAGTAGCTGAGTGGTTATAACATTCGCATTCTGACCCTGAGAGCAGGGTTCAAATCTCACCAGGGTTGATTTGGCAGGAAGAAGACTTCCTGATGTTACCAGACTGGAGGTGTCGATTCCAGCATGTGGCACCTTTTGAAAGTGCCTGAAAACCATACAAGTTGATCAAGCCTTTTGTATACTTATTTACATGTGTAAGCGTGGGTTGTGTATGTGAATACATATGTATGTTTTATTTGTGCATATGCATGTGTGTGTGTGGATATATATGTATGTATCTGTGCATATATTTATATTGATGTGTATATATGTGTACATATCTACATATGTGCATATATGTAGATATTACATGTGCATTGTTCCTATGTGGTTATGTATCTATATATATGTATGTGTGTATACAAGTATATATGGGTTTATAATATTTATTTAGGTGAATTTGTGTATGTTTATATATATGTATAAATTGGTGTGTGTGTGTGTGTTTTCTTGTACATGTATGGGTATATATGGATTTTTATGTTTGTGTAATTAGATGTATTCTATTTTGTTGTAGGTGTTATTAGTGTTGTACTTACATTTAGAAATTGAATATATATATATATATATGTATATATATATATGGTATTTATATGTCAGTGTTTATATGTCTATAGATGTATATTGATGGTTTGGTTTATGTAGGTATATAATTGCATGTATTTCTTCATAACTTAGATAGTTTTGTTTACTTTACCCTGATAATCAACTATTATTATTATTATTATTATCAGTGTGTATTTTTATCCTTACATTTATCCACTTACAATAATGAACTTTTTATTTATTATAACCTATAAAGAAAGATATTTTTGCAAACAACATTTTGAAAAAATCATTATATCATTTTTCTCAAATGTTATTGTATTATTTTAAAAAAATACAAAAAGGTGTAATGGTGTGAATGACGACATGCATTAGACAGATAATTTATTCAATTTTTTTTATACAAAGACAACTGCCATATCTTTAAGTTCTCTTTCTTTCTCTTTTCCCTTCCTTCTTTTTCTCTATTCCCTTTTAATGACACACCCTCTACTTCACTGTGCACATCCAGTATGAAAAAAGTCAACATGTCTGGTCCCTACTACTTTGCACATATCTCCTTCAACAGATTTATATTTCTTTCTCCCTCTCTTTGCTTTCCCTTCCCAGCCTTCAATGCATATCCCTCTTCTTCTCCTCTTTTCCCTCCCTCTATCCCTCTTCTTCTCCTCTTTTCCCTCCCTCTATCCCTCTTCTTCTCCTCTTTTCCCTCCCTCTATCCCTCTTCTTCTCCTCTTTTCCCTCCCTCTATCCCTCTTCTTCTCCTCTTTTCCCTCCCTCTATCCCTCTTCTTCTCCTCTTTTCCCTCCCTCTATCCCTCTTCTCCTCTTTTCCCTCCCTCTATCCCTCTTCTTCTCCTCTTTTCCCTCCCTCTATCCCCCTTCTCTTTTTCTTGCTTCCATTTTGAATTAACATAAAGTCTGATGAGTGAAAGGTGTAGTATCAGTTTTAATGAAATAAAATATTAGAATGATCTTGTAAAGACCGTGTTTTCCTAATAATTGTATTATATACATATGAAGAATTATACTCTTAAGGTGTGCAATATTTATAGGATGAAGTGCTCAATATCAAAGATAGAGCATATGTAAATATAAACATAAAAGTGAACATTGAAGTCAACACATTTTTTTCTCAGCTATTTATACAGGTCAGAGGTGCGTTGTGGGTAGTCTATTTTGGCAGTTATTTTGTTGGTAGTCGTTTATTTGCATGAAACTATTTTGTTTTTATTTTTATTTATCTTTATTTTATTAACATAGTTAATAATTTTTTTTCGTTTGGCAAGATAAAGCTATTTATTCAATTTTTAATTCATTTATTTATTTGGATTGATTATCTTTACTTGTTTTATAAGTTAATTTATCAGGATCATTAATTTTTTTTCTAATGGTTAATTGATTGGAATTTATATATACATATATATATATATATATATATATATATATATATAGATATAGATATATGTTTTGAAAAAAAAGGTAAACTTAATCTTTTTTATCCTTTCAGGCATGTAAGTTTTGACTTTACTTTAGGTTTTTTCATTTTCATTCAGCAGTGGGCACTTGATATTGTCTCTGATAACATCAGGTCGGCAATAGAACACCAGTCATCTTCGGAACCTGCTTCAAGAAAGAGATCTTCCTGCTGGGCTCTAAAGATAGAACATAAACCCTCTACTAAAAAACTAATTCAGATGTGCTTCCTTGCATCTAGAAATTCCTGTCGCCCTATGAACTCACTCAACTACCAAATACGGATCTTCTGACAGTTTCAAACTCAACAAGAGTTCTGAAGAAATCTATATGAGTGTTAACCCCTTAAAAACAATTTACTTGCTTAAAGAACTTTTAGGCGCTCAGAGAAATATTTTGAAGTCTTTATATAAACATTTTTTCTTCCTTTATGTTAAAGGAATTTTCTTCTGCCTTTCTTTCTCTCATATTTGTGTATATCCTTTTACCTTTTTGGTGTATGTAAATAAACATTTTCTTCTATGTTACAATCCGAGCAAGAGTTTAAGTCTTTATTCTTCTGCCTAAAAGAAAGAATTGTCCACTCTAATCTTTCAAGCCGTTGTTGCTTTTATCAATTGTTTCATTTAACCTTAAACCTTTCTGCTCCAAGTTAAGGTAAAAGCAGTGGCAAAAATATCTGAGACATGCAAATGACATGTGTAAGGAAACACAATATATTCCAACAAGGCACTATTTTCTATTTTTTTTTTATATAATTATGTAAAAAGAGAAAATCTTTGGGTGATATACACGCACTAGTGTGTGAACAATCACTATGGGGAAATATGTCCTCATGCTTGGGAGGAATTCCCCATGGTTGTCATTGCTACAGACTGCTGTTTGTACAAGAGAGAGATGAGAATAAAGACAGGCCATTTTTATAACTGTTTTATACTGCTCTTGATAAAACTATGTGGTTTAATTTTCGGGGTTTAAGCTAATGCTCCAGGTCTTCTCATCCACATTCAATCTAACCAAACTTTTGTCAGGTTTTCATCCATCCACCCCTTAGGAGGGACAATAATCCTGGTGGAAAGGATTCCTTTGGCATAGTCTTTCTTTTCAAGATTAAAATTATAAACCATTTATTTGTCTACCAACTATATCACTGCACAATGCAAAATAGTGCAAACATTTTGGGTACTAGATTCATGCGTTTTGTTATTTGTAAATAGCACTTACGAATAACTTTTAATGTTATATGAAACAACCATAAAAGAAAATTATCTCAAATAATATATTTCATTTCTTTAAGTCATATTTAACAAAATATGAAGATCCACAAATGTCACAAGAATATGGTTTCTCTCTACTGTGTGCACGTATATGTTTCAGTAAATTAGACTAGTGTAAAAATGCAGATTCACAAACCTCACAAGATTATGGTTTCTTTCCAGTGTGTGTTCGCATATGTCTCACTAAATCAGAATTTTGCGCAAATCCAGATTCACATACTTCACAAGATTATTGTGTCTCTCCAGTGTGTGTACGCATATGTTTGAGCTTACTTGCCTTACTTGAAAATGCAGATTCACATATGTCACAAGAATATGGTTTCTCTCCAGTGTGTGTACGCATATGTTTGACCTTATCTGACGTACTTGCAAATGCAGATCTACAAATGTCACAAGAATATGGTTTCTCTCCAGTGTGTGTACGCATATGTGTCACTAAATTACACTTGTACACAAATGCAGATCCACATACTTCACAAGAATATGGTTTCTCTCCAGTGTGTATACGCATATGGTCGGCCTTTTTTGACTTACTTGAAAATGCCGATCCACAAATGTCACAAGAATATGGTTTCTCTCCAGTGTGTATACGCATATGTCTCACTAAATCAGGATTTCGGGCAAATCCAGATTCACATACATCACAAGAATATGGCTTCTCTCCAGTGTGTGTATACATATGTTGGACCTTAATTGCCTTCCTTGAAAATGAAGATCCACAAATATCACAAGAATATGGTTTCTCTCCAGTATGTGTACGCATATGTTCGACCTTATTTTGCTTTTTTGAAAATGCAGATCCACAAATTTCACAAGAATACGGTTTCTCTCCAGTGTGTGTACGCATATGTGTCACTAAATCACTTTTCTGTATAAATGAAGATTCACATACTTCACAAGAATATGGTCTCTCTCCAGTATGTGTACGCATATGCTTGACCTTATTTGAGTTCTGTGAAAATGCAGATCCACAAATGTCACAAGAATACGGTTTCTCTCCAGTGTGTGTACGCATATGTACTACTAACTGAGATTTGCATGAAAATGCAGATTCACAAACTTCACAACAATATGGTTTCTCTCCAGTGTGTGTACGTATATGTTTGACCTGATATGACCTCTGTGAAAATGCAGATCCACAAATGTCACAAGAATATGGTTTCTCACCAGTGTGTTTACGCATGTGTTTCACTAAAAGAGATTTACATGAAAATGCAGATTCACAAACATCACAAGAATATGGTTTCTCTCCAGTGTGTGTATACATATGTTGGTCCTTAATTGACTTCCTTGAAAATGAAGATCCACAAATGTCACAAGAATATGGTTTCTCTCCAGTATGTGTACGCATATGTTCGACCTTATTTTGCTTCTTTGAAAATGCAGATCCACAAATTTCACAAGAATATGGTTTGTCTCCAGTGTGTGTATGCATATGTGTCACTAAATCGCTTTTCTGAATGAATGCAGATTCACATACTTCACAAGAATATGGTCTCTCACCAGTGTGTGTACGCATATGCTTGACCTTATTTGAGTTCTGTGAAAATGCAGATCCACAAATGTCACAAGAATATGGTTTCTCTCCAGTGTGTGTACGCATATGTACTACTAACTGAGATCTGCATGAAAATGCAGATGCACATACTTCACAAGAATATGGTTTCTCTCCAGTGTGTGTACGTATATGTTTGACCTGATACGACCTCTGTGAAAATGCAGATCCACAAATGTCACAAGAATATGGTTTCTCTCCAGTGTGTTTACGCATATGTGTCACTAAAAGAGATTTATATGAAAATGCAGATGCACAAACTTCACAAGAATATGGTTTCCCTCCAGTGTGTGTACGCATATGTGTCACTAAGTGAAATTTATGTGCAAATGCAGATTCACATACTTCACAAGAATATGGTTTCTCTACAGTGTGTCTACGCATATGCTTGACCTTATTTGACTTCTGTGAAAATGCAGATCCACAAATCTCACAAGAAAATGGTTTCTCTCCAGTGTGTGTACGCATATGTTTCACTAATTGACATTTCTGTACAAATGCAGATTCACATACTTCACATGAATATGGTCTCTCTCCAGTGTGTGTACGCATATGCTTGACCCGACTTGATCTATGTGAAAATGCAGATCCACAAATGTCACAAGAATATGGTTTCTCTCCAGTGTGTGTACGCATATGTACTACTAACTGAGATTTGCATGGAAATGCAGATTCACAAACTTCACAAGAATATGGTTTCTTTCCAGTGTGTGTACGCATATGTTTCACTAAAAGAGATTTACATGAAAATGCAGATTCACAAACTTCACAAGAATATGGTTTCTCTCCAGTGTGTGTATCTATAAGATTGGCCATTTTTGACTCCCTTGAAAATACAGATGCACAAAGTTTAGAGGTGTATCGTTTCACTTCAGTATGTGTACCAAAACATCTGTGAAAAAAAAAAGGCATAGATGATATATTAATAGGGGCAGTGAATAATATATGTAAGCAGACTGTATTTTGAGGGATACATAAAATTATTATTTCAAAGATGCAGCATCAGCCCCCTGCAGTGAAGATCAAACTTTTTGCAGTCAATGAAGATTGCTTTATCATCACATCTTATGAAATGTATACGATTGAAATCAGAACATTGCCTATTCTGAAACAATTCAAATATGGATCTTGAAAAATATTTATTCACTTTTAAGTTTTTTTTTTTTTTACATGACAGCTTTGACTAATGTAACTGATCAATCCATAGCTGGCCCCCACTTGGTGCAAGATTATCTCCTGCTGGTACTTTTGCCTGGTAAAACTAAAGAAGCATTTTCCTAAAAGACGAGGAGGAGATCCTTTGTTAAGTCTCCCAAAAAGAGAATGTCAACAATCACACAAACAAGAGAGATGAAACTGATTGGGGAAAGAAGATGAAGCTCTAATTGAAGTAACAGTTAATATTTAAATGAAATAATTTTCACTTTATTTTAATCAGAGCCTAAAAGTAGAGAAGATCCTTTGCTAAGTCTTCGTGCATGACAGTGTCAGTGTTGAAAGATGATAGGAGAAAAGCAACTGACATATTTATAAAGCAATAGTTAACAACTGGTAATCCCATAGTAGAAATGAAATAATTGAGAAGTATTAGCTTAAAATGATTATATATTACGAGGAAAATATGTATAAATATATATATGTAGGGTTCCCGATTTTCCGTTTCGTATTTTCATTGATTCCGTTTCCAATTTTACTAACTTCTGTTTTTTTTTCCATTTATACTTTTGCAAAATTTATTGTTTTCTATTTTATATAATTTATTTTTTGTAAACTTTTATGAGAAATTTGGATAAATTAAAACTTAAAAAACATAATTCAAAGATTTATTTCATATGAAGAAATAGCAAATGACGACATTTTTTTAGCATGTTAAAAAAATTCAATTCCAAAAATAAGTCCTATTTTTATTTAAAAGAATTCAGATAATTATATGGTAGTCTGCAATATTAAAATCAACAACAGAGTGAACAGCAAATAACTCAAAGTATATTAAAAAATATACTAAAATATATTAAAAACTTTGACTACAATTTTACAAAACAATAATTAAATCATAATTCAATCTCTGTAACAAAATATAAGCATTAATTCAAAATTTAAATAAAATTTATCACAAATTGAAATACTGGTCAAATTTGAAATTGAATATTTCCCAAATTATGAAATTAGCAATCATTAAATCTTTTCTCTAAATCTCCATTGAAATTCAACATTCTAAGTTGCTTGGTATACTCACGGGTTAGATTTTCATGTTGATTATTCATTAAATGTTTATATTGAGAAAATGAATGTTCAACATCAACACTGGTAACAGGCATCCATATGACCTTATTGGCAATCAGTTCCAGAAGAGGAAATCTGCTTTTATTTGCTTTCCAAAATGCTGGGATATTAAAAGTATTTGATAAGTGATCTTTGTAATTCAAATGAATGTGAAATTCTTCTCTAAGATCAGTAGAAGCATCTTGCAAGTCTTTAATAGCTGCAAAACTATCAGTATCATGGCTTATACAGGGTAGATGTCTAGGATCAAATAGACGAGCTGCCTTGTAAAAGTTACATACAGGGTGGGCCTCTAGGTATTTATTCAATTTAGAAAAAGATATGCCGAACAAATCTTGAAAATTTGAGATAACTCTCTCCCTCTCTGTGGTTTTTAGTTCAGACAGAAGACGATCAGTTTCAAGGCCAAATGTTGATTTTGATATACTAGCATGTAAATATTGTTTCACATCCTCCATCATATTATAAACAACACGTGCAAGTGGAGACTTAGTTTCTTCTAAGCTTGTCAAAGCTTTTATTAAACGTGTGCAGTTCTCATTTATAAAATGCAGATCTAGGCGCAAATTAAGGAAAGAGGCATGATGTAGTCGACCACCATCAACTAATTCAAGAATTCTATCTACTGCAAGGCCATGACTCTTTTCTTGCTTAAAATTGTATAAACGATGAGTGATATCTGGCTGCATTAAACCAGGAATTCCATCTGGTTGCTACTGGTACATGGGGTAATTTCACTTGTTCTTTGGGCAAATAATTTTCAAGCCATTTCAAATATCATTTTTTTTGACTCGGCTTTCTAAAAAGAGCTGAATTGATGAAAGTAGTGATCTGGGTAACATCATCAAATGCTGGCCAATTTGAAAATACAGTGTAA
>OZ038479.1:2308382-2325882 GCA_964036315.1 Acanthosepion esculentum | reverse complement strand
AAAAATCGCCATGTTATTTCCTACAAGTTCCGGTGATGACGAGAAACAAGGTTTTTTCAATCGAATGTTAGAATATTCTAATAAACGCAGAAAAATTTTGAAAAATAATTAAAATTTACTTTGTTCTTTCCTCTTAATAGTAACATAAACAATTAGACGATAAAATTTGTTTTTCAGCAAGTTTGGCGTCTTTTTCATCGAGCTATGCTCTTTTTTTAACGATCTCGCGGACATATCTATATTGTAGATAATTTACAGTGTTTTACACCTAAACTATTTGTGATTTTTTTTTTTTATTAGCACGGGGCTTAAAAACATATTACCCTTTCACTTTATTATTTATTAGCAAATTTAAAATTAAATTAATTAATAAGCCCGGTACCAAATAACTGAGGGTAGGTCGAGAGGTCAACTGATAATGAAATTTGTTTCTTTCTCAAGTCTTGTTCGCCATTACAAAACTCGTGGCTTCTTCAACGTGAAACTAAAACATAAACAGTTTTCTATAAACCTTGGCAGACATAAAAACAATTATTTGAATTGATACACAGAGAATTTCACATCAACTTACCTCTTTCTAGCCACGCAGTGGTTACTACAATGACGCATGCGCTTTAAAGAGGCGGTGTCGAGCGGTGTAAGTCGCCTTGTGATAATATATCCACAAACGATAAGGGAGGTAATTCGCAATCATTTACGAAGAGACCAATCAAATTATATCTATAATTTTAGACATTTTACTTTTCACAAACATAAATCATTATTGATAATAAAAGGTGAAAAACAGCTTATTTAAATGACAGTACATACCCTAGAGTTGAAAAATAACATGGGAAAAGCAACTGAATTATTTATTAATCTAATACTTACGAATTGGAATATAAATCCCAAAGTAGAAATGAAATAATTTTTATAATTGTTTGCTTGAATGAATTATATCAGGTCATCCCATAAGTTCTGTCCGAATTTTGAATAAAGAAAACAAATGAACAAATGTTACATTTAATTACAGATTCAATCAACAATGTATTTTCCCTGATTATCTATGACTTCCTTCCATCTATTAACAAGCTTACTAATTCCATTACTGTAAAATTCTTTTGGCTTTGATTCGAAGAACTCACAAATGTCAGTTTTACTTTTAACTGTGTTTTACTTCCTGTGTTACAAAAGCTGTTTCTTCCAAATGATTCTGTAAGCTACGAAACAAATGGTAGTCTGAAGGAGCAAGATCGGGAGAATAAGGTGGATGAGGAATTTTCTCCCAACCAAGTTCTTCGATCTTTTGTGACGTGATTCTTGCTGTGTGGGGTTGCGCATTGTCCTGATGAAACATCACCCATTTTCGATTCACTAGAGCAGGTCTTTTGTTCCTCAAAGCTTGGTTCAAACGCTCTAATTGCTGACAGTATATTTGAGCATTAATTGTTGCATTAGGTGGTAAGGATTCAAAGTGGATTATTCCTTGGCAATCCCACCAGATTGAAAGAAGAACCTTTTGCCCATGAAGTTCCCTTCTCGGCTGTGGCTGGGGTCTTTCCCCTTTACCACGCCACTGTCTACGATGCTTAACATTTCGATAAAAGTTCCCTTTTTCCTCGCCAGTCACAAGTCTATCCAAAAAAGGTGAAACAAGTTGGCGAGAATGGAGAGAAGAGCAGATGTCAACTCGGGATTTGAGGTTGTTTTCAGACAATTCATGAGGCACCCATTTTCCAAGTTGTTGAAGATGACGATGAATAGTTGTATGGTTTGAACTGAGAACCACTGCCAATTCCTCAACTGATAAAGCAGGATTTTCTTCAAGGGCTGCTTCAAGAAGCTTTTCATCAAACTCAACTGGACGTCCGGTTCGATCTTCATCTTCAAGGGTGAAATCTCCACCTCTGAATTTTGCAAACCATCTTCTGCAAGTTCTTTCATTCACACATTCCTCTCCATAAACAGAGTGAATGTTTCTAGCCGCTTCGGCTGCTGAGTTTCCTTTCTTGAACTCATAAAGCATTATGTGCCTCAAATGATTCTTGGGTACTTCCATGTTAGCAGAGTTTTAATCAAACAAAATTTAATTTTGTTCTCTGAAATAAAATTTGATCAGTTTAAATGCATCTAAACATAAAAATAATGTTCAGCTCCATTAGACATTATAAAATACTCTTTAACTTTCGTTCATTTTAACAAAAAGTTAAAATTCGGACAGAACTTATGGGATGACCTAATATATTATGGGCAAAATGTTTCTATATAACCAGAGGAAATTATAAGTTAGTTAATTATATCTCAAGTCATTATTTTTTAGTTTCAATGAATATTTCAGTTAATTTTTAATGAGTAATTATTTTCTGTAATTTCAATTAAGATTCCATATCCTAGAAATGAAACCCAATGCTAATTATTTCTTCATTAAATTTATTCAAATATTCTTAATTATTAATAATTCCTCAAATCTATTTCAGCAATTAATAATTTATTTCTTTAATACTATTATTTATTTTTACTTTGATATTTCTAGATGAACTGAACTACACTGTGTTTGGACAAGTACAGCATAATTGAAAGTGGGCAACCAATTTTGCTTGGCCATATTTACAAAACTAGCAGAAATACTCGTCATTGACCAGGTTTGGATGAAGCTGCCTAAATTGTACTAGGTTCTTGCACGATATTGGTTAGAGAGTACTGAACATATAATAAATGGCTGTTAACACGGAGGTGATGCAGCTATATCCATCCAGGTAAGGCAACAGAAAGGACTGCCAATTTTCATGTAGAACAAAGAGGTGCTTCCTCCAGGCCAATATCATCATGGCTGCATAGAACCTTCTGGTCTGTGATCTCTATATTTTTGATCTGGAAATGAAGCAATCATCCCATATATAACGAAATAAAAGATTGAGGAAAACTATAAACATATGCATATCAATTTATATATCATTTATTGAAGCATTACAACAAATGTCAATAATAAAAAAGTATACCATTATAGTAATGTTTATTTTGAGTATAATATATCCAGTTGCCTGGTGGCTGCATTCTGTCAAGTATTCATTCTGAGTCTCCTCTTCCTTACTTCCAGAGTATCAGATTGTCTAGCTTCTGCAGTGTATAAGTATATAATGTACGTCTCTTTTAAGGAAATATTCAAGACTTATTAACAAAGGAATAAACTTATTTTTTGAATTTGTTATTTATAAAATCTTGTTAAAAATATTTTTTTATATTTATATTACCCCTACACCTAATTAATTTCATGAAATTTATAGAAATTAAATTCCGTTCACCAAATTTATATATATATACACACACACAAACATATCAAAATAATAATATATAAACACATTATGCATAAATAATAATCCCACTTGTAATTGTAGGGTTAAAACTGTAAGTCCTGTTGGAAGAATATGCATGTTTGAAAATGTGGTATATGAGGCTACTATCTTCCTAAAGAAAAATATAAACCAGAAAAATGTTTATATTGGAATCTCAGTGGGATATTGGAAACAACATCTTTATAATCACCAGCATTCCTTCAAAGTGCATGGGGTCACAGTTTTCATGTATGATTTATCATGTATTATCTTTCATGGAATTTCTTCCTCCAGCTTGTTTAACCTCAATTTAAAAATTATATTACCTATGTAATATATATATATGTACATATCTAGGTGCAATGGATGAAATGCACTCTTCTACACCTTTTAAATTTGCATGGTTGGAGATATTTGGATATATTGTTTATATACTATTATTTAAGAAATATTAAGTAGCTGAGTGGTTATAACATTCGCATTCTGACCCTGAGAGCAGGGTTCAAATCTCACCAGGGTTGATTTGTCAGGAAGACTTCCTGATGGTATCGAACTGGAGGTGTCGATTCCAGCATGTGGCACCTTTGGAAAGTGCCTGAAAACCATACAAGTTGATCAAGCCTTTTGTATACTTATTTACATGTGTAAGCATGGGTTGTGTGTATGATTACTTATGTATGTTTTATTTGTGTATATGCATGTGTGTGGATATTTGCGGCCAAAATGTTCACAACTGCATTGTTTTCATCAGAAAAGTAGGTATAATTTCTTATCAAAGTTGTTTTATATTCTATAATTTCCACAGAGGTTAATTACAATATTATTTGTTATTGTCTGAGATTTTGGTGTAATTTGAGAGGATAATACAAAAGTTATGGATGATTTAGTGATTTACTGCAAAACCCATGGTGGCCAAAATGATCAGAACGGTTGCTTTTACATCGTGTTTTAATATATTTAACTGGCGAACTCTAATTTTTTTAATTTGTTTATGTGACAGTTCGTTTACTAAACATTAGTAAGAATATCTGCAGTGTACTTTGTTAATATAATGCCACTTACTCCGTTACCAATTCGTCAGCAGATTATTAAGCTTCGAAAGAAGGTTAATATAAGTATTGGGTCTATTGCAAAGTTTGTTAACAAGTCAAAAAGTGTTGTTCACGGTATTCTTAAGGTCTACAATGATCGTGATTCGTGTGAAGCAAGAAAGTCTACAGGTAGACCAAGAAAAACGACCAAGAGAGAAGATCATGCTATGATAAAGTTGGGTAAAAAGGACAGATTTAAAACTGCTGCTGCTGTTTCTCAGGAAATGAGCATTGTACTGAAGAAAACTTTATGTCGAAAAACAGTGTCACGTCGTTTAGTTGAACATGACCTACAAGCAAGAGCACCTGCAGTGAAGCCACTGATCAGCTCCAAGAATAAAAAGTGTCATCTTACCTTTGCAACCGAACATGTGTTGTGGCCTGAAGAAAAATGGCAAACGGTGCATTTCAGTCATGAATCTAAGTTTATGTTATTTGGCTCATCGAAAAGTAGGTGAAAAATTGTCGCCTAAATGCCTTAAGACTAGTGTTAAATTTGGTGGAGGAAGTGTCATGGTTTGGGGGATGATATCTGGAGATGGTGCGATTACATGGAAAGGTAAATGCAGGAGTTTATAAATAACTTGTAAAAGATCATATCTTGCCTGTGCTGAGAAATTCAACTAAGCGACCACCCATATTCATGCAGAACAATGCCCCATGTTACAAGTCTAAGGTGGTCATGAACTTCCTCAAGGTTCAAAAGGTTATTGTTATGGATTGGCCTACTCAAAGCCCAGATCTCAATCCTATTGAAAATGTGTGGAATATTCTAGGAGAACGTTCGAAAGCCAGAAATCCTAAATCAAATGAGCAATTATGGAATGCCGTTCAGGAAGAAAGGAATAAGATCACCCAGCAAGAAATTGAAAATTTAATTTCCTCATGCAGTTGAAGACGTCAAAGTGTGATTGAAGCTAAAGGGCTTCACACTAAATATTAAATAATTCCAGTATTCTCTGTCATTTTTTATTATTTTGTTATTTTTCCAACCGTTCTGATCATTTTGGCCGCCATGGGGTTTGCAGTAAATAACTAAATCATCCATAACTTTTGTATTATCCTCTCAAATTACACCAAAATCTCAGACAATAACAATTAATATCGTATTTATTGCTGTGAAAATTACAGAATATAAAACAACTTTGATAAAAACTTATACCTACTTTTCTGACGTAAAGAATGCTGTTCCGTACATTTTGGCCGCAACTGTATATATGGATTTTTATGTTGTTTGTGTAATTAGATATATTCCATTTTGTTGTAGGCGTAATTAGTGTTGTACTTATGTTTAGAAATTGAAGATATATGTAAGTTTTCTGATTATGGAGCCATATATATATATATATATATATATATATATATATATATGGTATTTATTGTTAATGAATTCAGGGAACTTAACTCTTCTCTATCCTCAAGGACTGTAGAACTCTTGAATAACGGAGTCTATTTTCCTTATGCCTCTATCTGGGCATCTCCCTCCCTCTTGCTACCTTTTGATGTGATGAGTCGTGTGGAATAAAGCTCTGTCAACTACAGCGAAAGCGTCCTGTTTTCTTCTTAGTACATCTACATACAGCATTAACAAATGGTAGCAGAGCGTATTTGCTAAGAAGGAAAAATAATATAGTGAATATAAGTTGAGGGTTGGTGCCGGCCGCTCGCGCCGCGGTTGGTACCTACCGGTCGCTTCTCGGCTAAGATCACGGTGTAGTATCTGTTCTCAGATTACTCGCTGGACGATCGCCTATGGGGCTGAGATTCGATCTCTGATACAGGCTGGTCGCAGGGATTCGTCCCTGCGCTGGTAGTATCGCAGCTACGTCTAGCTATGACCAGCTTTGACAAGCTATGACCAGCTATGACCAGCTAAAGACCAGCTTGGACAAGCTAAGACCAGCTAAAGCCAAAGTACTGCGGCCCGGGTGAAAACTTGGGTCCATTCCCCCTCCCTTCCCACGTTAAACCCCGACCTTGTGTCACAACCTGGCCCTGTGGGAGGTCAAGTAAATCCAAAGGCTAAGATCACGGTGTAGTATCTGTTCTCAGATTACTCTCTGGACGATCGCCTATGGACTGAGATTCGATCTCTGATACAGGCCGGTCGCAGGGATTCGTCCCTGCGCTGGTAGTATCGCAGCTACGTCTAGCTATGACCAGCTTTGACCAGCTAAGACTAGCTATGACCAGCTAAAGACCAGCTTGGGCAAGCTAAGACCAGCTAAAGCCAAAGTAGTGCGGCCCGGGTGAAAACTCGGGTCCACTCCCCCTCCCTTCCCACATTAAAAACCGACCTTGTGTCACAACCTGGCCCTGTGGGGGGTCAAGTAGATACCTAGTGAATATAAGTTGAATATTTACTACTGAAGCGTACAGTGAGCGTAGAGAGAAAAAAAAAAAGATTCCAGGGAGTGAAGAAATACAAGACAGCGAATAGAGAGAGGGCAAAACTGCAAAGCATCAAAAAAAAAAAAAAAAAAAAAGAGAACAAGCGTGAAGAAAGAAAAAAAAAAGAACACAGTGAGTAAAAAAAAAAAAGATACATTTTTTGAACAGTGAATTAATACTTTTTGTTTTCACATTTCATGTCGTTTATTTCATCTTTTCAAAAAAAAACAAAAAAAAAACAAGAAGGGAAAAGGAAAAACATTTTTTCTCAACCCGAGTTATTGTGAGAAGAATTCAACAACAACAACAACAAAAAAATAACGGACCAGACGCAAGTGTTTTTTTTTTTCATTCCAAAACATTTTACTACAGTTATTAAATTCAAATTCCAGTATTTTTAATTTTATTTTCAACTCTGAACACGTGGTTTGGTTTGCTTGAAAGTTAAAATAAAATAAAGTAAAATAAAAATAAAAAGTGTGTTTCTCTTGTAATTAGTAATTAAAACATGTCTATCAGAATTAGTCCTCCGACTTTTCACAAATCCAAAAATTATGAACTATATAGAACGGAGATTTTGGCTTGGTCCGAAGTGTCGGAATTACCGAGAACAAAAGCAGGGATTGCTGTTGCTCTTTATTTACCGGAATCCGACGAAACACTGATATGAGAAAAAGTTTTTTCTCAATTATCTATTGCCGAATTAAAGCAAGAAAATGGCCTAGATATTTTAATATCTTTTCTTGACAAACATTTAGCAAAGGGCGATTTAAGCGACTGCCTACAGAAATTCGAGGATTTTGACGGATTCTCCCGAAACGAGACTCATTCAGTAAATGAATATATTGCTATGTTCGACGATAAATACAGAAAAATAGAAAAAAAAAATATGAAGCTTCCACCAGAAATTCTGGCCTTCACACTTTTACAGAATTCCAAGATTTCTGATGAGGAAAAAATGTTAGTCCTTACTGGAATGAATTATGAAAATAGAGACACGTTGTATGAGCAGGCAAAACGATCTTTAAAAAAATTCAAGGGCGATGAAGTAAAGCGTGCCAACAGTGTCAGACTTGAACCAGCTTTTCTTGCTGAAAACGAAGAGGCCTTGTTGGCTGCTGGCTATGTTAAAAAGGGTTACAACAGGGGAGGCTATCCGCCTAGAGGAGGTAAACGAGGGTCTGGTTTTGCATCTTCACAAAGAGGAACCAAACCCATAAATCCTACGGGAGCCGATGGGAATATTTTACATTGCAAATTGTGTGGGTCTTTTGACAGGAAAATGTCCCGATGGCTGTAACCCCAAAGGACCTGATGGGAACTACTTAACTTGCAGATCATGTGGCTCTTATAGACACATGATAGCAAAATGTCCTGACAGTTGGGAAAATTACTGAAGAAAATGCTGTTTTGTTCACTGGATACCACAAACAGGAAATATCACAGCTTGGATCTGAGGCCAGAAACTGTGCAGTTTTAGATAGTGTTTGTTCCAGTACAGTGTGTGGCCGAACATGGTTGAACAGCTACATGGACTCTTTGATTGAAGCAGATAAAAACAAAATTATTTACCAGGAGGGACACAAAGTTTTTAGGTTTGGGGGGAGGAACAAAATTGAAATCTTGTGGTGAATATATGATACCAGTTAACAATATCACTATAAGAACTGTTGTTGTTAATTCAGATATTCCTCTCTTGCTGTCAAGGTCCTCAATGAAAAAGGCAAAAATCAAGATGGACCTGGAAAACGACACTGCGATAATCCTGGGGAAAGAGGTTGCACTGAACCTTACATCATCGGGACATTATTGTATCCCTATCGATAAGACAGAGACTGTCTCAACCCAAGAGGTGAATTCAGTTAAGCTTGAAGAAATGAATATTTTAGACAGAAAATCAGCCCTACCGAAGCTCCATTGTCAGTTTGCTCACCCTCCAAAGAAACGACTAGTGGCACTGCTAAAAGATGCTAAGGCATGGAAGGAAGAATACGAAGATATCTTGGATGAAATAACTTCTAAGTGTCAGTTATGCCAGTTGTATGCCAAAACACCCCCTAGACCAGTAGTGTCAATGCCCATGGCAAAATCATTTAATCAAAAGATCGCAATGGATCTTAAACAATACAAAGGTCGTTGGATCTTACACATGATTGACATGTGGTCTAGATACACCATATCAGTGTTTATTGATTGAAAAAAATACAAGTTGTGTCATTGATGTCCTTATGAAAAATTGGGTTGGAGTATTTGGTATCATGGAATCACTGATGACCGACAACGGTGGAGAATTCAGCTCGGAGGAAATGCGTGATGTTACCTCGGTCCTCAACATCAGGGTATGCACCACAGCTGGAATGAGTCCTTCTCAAAATGGACTCTGTGAACGTGTACATGCAATAACGGACATGATGCTACTTAAGTTGGAGGCTGAGAATAGTGGAATAGAGCTTGGAACACTCCTAACCTGGGCTAACATGGCAAGAAACTCTTTACAAATGTACAATGGGTTTAGTAGTCATCAACTAGTATTCGGCAAAAATCCTAACTTGCCTAGTATGATGCAGGCTGGGTTACCAGCCTTGGATGGAGCTACAAGTAGTGAAGTATTTTTTCAGCATTTGAAGGCTTTACACGAAACACATAAAGCTTACATCCAATCTGAAGCAGATGAGAGAATTAGACGTGCTTTAAGATCCAAAATCAGAGCATCAGAACAGGTTTTCCAGAATGGGGACGTAGTATTTTACAAGCGGGATGGAAAAGAACGATGGCTTGGACCTGGGAAGGTAGTTTTCCGGGATGGAAAAGTCGTCTTCATTAGGCATGGTGGTGTATTTGTAAGAGTCTCACCAAATAGACTCTGTAAAATAAAATCTGGTTTTAGCGAAACACCTGGGGAAAATAATCAAAATGCTATGACAGAAGAAGAACAGGTGGCAGATGAAAGAAAGGAAATTCCTACAGTGATGCCTGCCACTGGGGTAACAGAAACTCTTCCTACTGAGGCACCCACCAATCTACTCAGTGAAAAAAAACAAATTTTAAAAAAGGGGATCAAATCCAACATAAATTACCAGGCTCAGAAAACTGGGTTGCAGCCACCATCTTAGGAAAGGCTGGAAAGAATACCGGAAAAAACCAGGGCTGGTACAATGTTCAAGATAATAGCAGTGGTAAGCAGATGAGTTTGGACTTGCAGAAAGTTGAGTGGAAAGTTCCAGAAGAGCAGGACGAAAATGAACGGGTCCATGTTACAGAGGATACACATAAAGCACAACCACTGGAGTGTAACTCTGCCAAGCAGGTAGAGTTACAAAAACTTTTAGATTTCTGCACATATGATGAAGTGGAAGACAAAGGCCAAAAGGCCATATCCACGAGGTGGGTGATCACCTCTAAAGATGGCATTGTTAGGGCACAGTTGGTAGCTCGAGGATTTGAGGAATATCGTTTCCTTGCCAAGGATAGCCCAACGGTCGGAAAAGGAACAATGAGAACATTTCTTTCCATTGCCTCGAGCAGAAGATGGAGAGTCAAGACAACAGATATTAAATCTGCATTCCTGCAGGGAGAGAAACTTGACTGTGATGTGTACATCCAACCACCAGTGGAGAGCAACACCCCCAAAGGATTCATTTGGAAACTAGGGCATGGCTTATATGGCCTAAAAGATGGTGCAAGACAATTTTTTTTGAGTGTCCGAAATGAACTCCTCTCCTTGGGATGTACACAGTCAAAGCTTGACCCTGCTATGTTTATGAGGATAGAAAATGGGTGTCTGTCAGGTATTATATGCAGCCATATAGATGATTTTCTCCACGCCGGTAACAAATATTTTGAGACAGTAATCAACAGGGAACTTAACTCTTCTCTGTCCTCAAGGACTGTAGAACTCTTGAATAACGGAGTCTATTTTCCTTATGCCTCTATCTGGGCATCTCCCTCCCTCTTGCTACCTTTTGATGTGATGAGTCGTGTGGAATAAAGCTCTGTCAACTACAGCGAAAGCGTCCTGTTTTCTTCTTAGTACATCTACATACAGCATTAACATTTATATGTGTGTGTTTATATATCTATAGATGTATGTTGATCGTCTAGTTTATGTAGGTATATAATTGCATATATTTCTTCATAACTTAGATAGTTTTGTTTATTTTACCCTGATAATCAACTATTATTATTATTATCATCAGTATATATATATATATATATATATATATATATATATATATATATATACGTATATATATATATATGTACATATTATAATTACCAGTGTGTATTTTTATTTGCTTTTCTAATCTGAAAATGAAATTATTCTTAAAGCATTTTGGAAAGCGTCTGAAAACCATACCACAAATTGACCAAGTCTTTTGTATATTTATTTACATTTGTAAGCATGGGTTGTGCATATGAATACATATGTATGTATCTGTGCGTATATGTGTAAGTATGGATGTATGCCTGTGTGTATATATGTGTACATATCTACATATATGTAGATATTACATGTGCATGCTTATATGTTCCTATATATATATATATATATGTATGTGTGAATGTATTTATTTAGGTGAATTTGTGTATGTTTATATATATGTATAGATTGGTGTATGTGTGTGTGTAGTTTTACATGTATGGGTATATATGCTTATGATGTACATATGGATTTTTATATTGTTTGCGTAATTAGATATTGTTGTAGGTGTTATTAGTGTTGTACGTATTTTTAGAAATTGAAGCTATATGTAATTTTTCTGATTATGAAGCCATATATATATATATATATATATATATATATATATATATATATATATGTATATGTATGGTATTGATACATGCGTGTTTATATATCTATAGATGTATGTTGATGGTTTGGTTTATGTAGGCATATAATTGTATATATTTCTTTGTAATTTAGATAGTTTTGTTTATTTTACCCTGATAATCAACTATTATTATTATTATCAGTGTGTATTTTTATCCTTACATTTATTCACTTTCAATAATAAACTTTTTATTTATTATAACCTATAAAGAAAGATATTTTTGAAAGAATGATTGTATCATTTTTCTCTAATGTTATTGTATTATTTTTAAAAAATACAAAAGGTGTAATGGTGTGAATGACGACATGCATTAGACAGATAATTTATTCCATTTTATACAAAGACAATTGCAGGTTTCAAGCCATATCTTTAAGTTATCTTCTCTTTCTAGACTTGGGTCTACTTACTGGATCTAACCAACACAATGATCTGTGAACACAGGGCTCAGTGGATAAAGACATTGGTGAGCAAATTTCACTTTACCATTATAATATAATGCTATATTGCAAATGATTTATAGTTTAGTTCACAAAATATTGTTTATCTTCAGTGTGTGTATGCATGTTTCAACTTAATTGACATATCTGCAAATACAGATCCACAAACTTTACAAGAATATGGTTTCTCTCCAGTGTGTGTACGTATATGTCTCATCAAATGAGATGAACATGAAAATGCACATCCACAAACTTCACAAGAATATGATTTCTCTCCGCTGTGTAAGCATATATCTCACCAAACAAGATTTGAATGAAAATGCAGATCAACAAATTGTACAAGAACAAAGTTTCTCTCGAATGTGTGTATGTATGTTTGACCTTATGCGACTTATCCAAATATGAAGGTCTACAAATGTCACAAGAATACGGTTTCTCTCTACTGTGTGTACGCATATGTCTCAGTAAACTAGTCTAGTGTAAAAATGCAGATTCACAAACGTCACAAGATTATGGTTTCTCTTCAGTGTGTGTACGCCTATGTTTCACTAAATCAGACTTGTACACAAATGCAGATCCACATACTTGACAAGAATATGGTTTCTCTCCAGTGTGTGTAGACATATGTTTAATCTTACTTGACTTACTTGAAAATGCAGATCCACAAATGTCACAAGCATATGGTTTCTCACCAGTGTGTGTACGCATATGTGTCACTAAGTAAGATTTATTTGTAAATGAAGATTCACATACTTCACAAGAATAAGGTTTCTCTCCAGTGTGTGTACGCACATGTCTCACTAAATCAGTATTTCGGGTAAATCCAGATTCACATACTTCACAAGAAAATGGTTTCTCTCCACTGTGTGTACGCACATGTCTCACTAACTCAGACTTGTACACAAATGCAGATCCACATACTTCACAAGAATATGGTTTTTCTCCAGTGTGTTTATACATATGTTTAATCTTACTTGACATACTTGCAAATGCAGATCCACAAATGTCACATGAATATGGTTTCTCTCCAGTGTGTGTACGTATATGTCTCATCAAATGAGATGAACATGAAAATGCACATCCACAAACTTCACAAGAATATGATTTCTCTCCGCTGTGTAAGCATATATCTCACCAAACAAGATTTGAATGAAAATGCAGATCAACAAATTGTACAAGAACAAAGTTTCTCTCGAATGTGTGTATGTATGTTTGACCTTATGCGACTTATCCAAATATGAAGGTCTACAAATGTCACAAGAATACGGTTTCTCTCTACTGTGTGTACGCATATGTCTCAGTAAACTAGTCTAGTGTAAAAATGCAGATTCACAAACGTCACAAGATTATGGTTTCTCTTCAGTGTGTGTACGCCTATGTTTCACTAAATCAGACTTGTACACAAATGCAGATCCACATACTTGACAAGAATATGGTTTCTCTCCAGTGTGTGTAGACATATGTTTAATCTTACTTGACTTACTTGAAAATGCAGATCCACAAATGTCACAAGCATATGGTTTCTCACCAGTGTGTGTACGCATATGTGTCACTAAGTAAGATTTATTTGTAAATGAAGATTCACATACTTCACAAGAATAAGGTTTCTCTCCAGTGTGTGTACGCACATGTCTCACTAAATCAGTATTTCGGGTAAATCCAGATTCACATACTTCACAAGAAAATGGTTTCTCTCCACTGTGTGTACGCACATGTCTCACTAACTCAGACTTGTACACAAATGCAGATCCACATACTTCACAAGAATATGGTTTTTCTCCAGTGTGTTTATACATATGTTTAATCTTACTTGACATACTTGCAAATGCAGATCCACAAATGTCACATGAATATGGTTTCTCTCCAGTGTGTGTACGTATATGTGTCACTAAATTTGACTTCTGTGTAAATGCTGACCCACAAATTTCACAAGGATATGGTTCCTCCCCATTGTGTTTATTCATATGATAGTCCATAAGTGCCTTTGTTGAAAAGGCAGATCCACAAAGTGTACAAGAATATGGTTTTTCTCCAGTGTGAGTACGCACATGTCTCACTAAAGAAGGTTTGGATATAAATGCAGATCCACATACTTCACAAGAATATGGTTTCTCTCCAGTATGTCTACGCCTATGTTCGACCATATGTGGCTTACTTGAAAATGCAGATCCACAAATGTCACAAGAATACGGTCTCTCTCCGGTGTGTGTACGCATATGTGTCACTAACTGACATTTATTTGCAAATGAAGATTCACATACTTCACAAGAATATGGTTTCTCTCCAGTGTGTGTACGCATATGTCTGAGCTTATTTGACGTCTGTGAAAATGTAGATCCACAAATATCACAAGAATATGGTTTCTCTCCAGTGTGTGTACGCATATGTTTCACTAATTGACATTTCTGGATAAATGCAGATTCACATACTTTACAAGAATATGGTTTCTCTCCAGTGTGTGTACGCATATGATTGACCTGACTTGCTTTAACTGAAAATGCAGATCCACAAATGTCACAAGAATATGGTTTCTCTCCAGTGTGTGTACGCATATGTACTACTAAATGACATTTGAATGAAAATGCAGATTCACAAACTTCACAAGAATATGGTTTCTCTCCATTGGGTGTATCTATAAGATTCGCCATTTTTTACTCCCTTGAAAATACAGATGCACAAAGTCCAGAGGTGTATCGTTTCACTTCAGTATGTGTGCCAAAACATCTGTGAAAAAGAAAGGCATGATATATTAATAGGGGCAGTGAATAATATATGTAAGCAGACTGTATTTTGAGGGATACATAAAATTATTATTTTAAAGACGTAGCAGCAGCCCCCTGCAGTGAAGATCAAACTTTTTGCAGTGAAAGAAGATTGCTTTATCATCACATCTTATGAAATGTATACGATTGAAATCAGAACATTGCCTATTCTGAAACAATTCAAATATGGATCTTGAAAAATATTTGTTCATTTTATGTGTTTTTTTTTAGATGACAGTTTTGACTAATGTAACTGATCAATCCATAGCTGGCCCCCACTTGGTGCAAGATTATCTCCTGCCGGTACTTCTGCCCGGTAAAACTAAAGCCGCATTTTCCTAAGAGACGAGGAGGAGATCCTTTGCTAAGTCTCCCAAAAAGAGAATGTCAACAATGGCACAAACAAGAGTGATGAAACTGATCGGGGAAAGAAGATGAAGCTCTAATTGAAGTAACAGTTAACGTTTAAATGAAATAATTTTCACTTTATTTTAATCAGAGCCTAGAAGTAGAGAAGATCCTTTGCTAAGTCTCCGTGCATGGCATCGTCAGTGTTGAAAGATGATAGGACAAAAACAACTGACATATTTATAAAGCTAATAGTTAACAACTGGAAATCCCATCGTAGAAATGAAATAATTTTGATAAGTATTAGCTTAAAATGATTATAAATTCCAAGGAAGAAATATATATGTAGGGACCCTGCTTTTCTCATTTTCATTGATTCCGATTTTAGTAAATTCTATTTTTTTTCCATTTTTACTTTTGCAAAATTTAATATTTCCTTTTTTATATAATTTATTTTTTAAAACTTATGAGAAATTTGGATAAATTAAAACTTAAAAAACATAATTCAAAGATTTATTTCATATGAAGAAACAGCAAATGACAACATTGTTTTAACATGTTAAAAAAATTAAATTCCAAAAATAAGTCCTATTTTTATTTAAAAGAATTCAGATAGATAATTATATGGTAGTCTGCAATATTAAAGTCAACAAAAGAATCAACAGCAAATAACTCAAAGTATATTAAAAACTTTTTACAATTTTACAGAACAATAATTAAATCATAATTCAATCCCTGTAACAAAATATAAGCATTAATTCAAAATTTAAATAAAATTTATCACAAATTGAAATACTGGTCAAATTTGAAATTGAATATTTCCCAAATTATGAAATTAGCCATCATTAAATCTTTTCTAAATCTCCATTGAAATACAACATTCTAAGTTGCTTGGTATACTCACGGGTTAGATTTTCACGTTGATTATTCATTAAATGTTTATATTGAGAAAATGAATGTTCAACATCAACACTGGTAACAGGCATCCATATGACCTTACTGGCAATCTGTTCCAGAAGAGGAAATCTGCTTTTATTTGCTTTCCAAAATGCTGGGATATTAAAAGGATTTGGTAAGTCATCTTTGTAATTCATATAAATTTGAAATTCTTCTCTAAGATCAGTAGAAGCATCTTGCAAGTCTTTAATAGCTGCAAAACTATCAATATCATGGATTATACAGGGTAGATGTCTAGGATCAAATAGACGAGCTGCCTTGTAAAAGTTATATCCAGGGTGGGCGTCTAGGTATTTATTCAATTTAGAAAAAAAAAAATGCCAAACAAATCTTGTAAAGAGCTGACTTGATGAAAGTAGTGAGCTGAGTAACATCATCCGGCCAAATTATATATATATATATATATATATATATATATATATAAAAGTGAACATAGAAGTCAACACTTAGAGGTGACAGTCTGTTTTATGCTAGATGCAATATTATTCAAATATAAGATAAAATTTTCTACTTTTTTTTACGAGGGCAGGATTTTTAAATTCTTTTTTAGGTCTTAAGAGGAAAAATAAATTTAAAGGAAATAAATGAAAATAAAGTTAAAGGAAATATAGTTACATTGATATTTAAAAAAGAAAGAAAGAATTAAATGGAAAAAATAAGAGATTCCGTTTCAGATTGGCTACTGGAATACAAAAACATGACACATATATATCTGTACACATACGTACATACATACCTACAAATAAATACATCGAGTCAGTTGCATCAGCCACCGCAAAGAAAGTTGGTTCTCTGTGCCGAGCCAGGAAATTTTTCTCCCCGAATCGATCCTTCAAGTCTATAAATCGACCATTCGCCCTTGCATGGAGTATTGCTGCCATATATGGTCTGGGACCCCTGCTGTTTGCCTCAGGGTTCTTGATAAGATCCAGAGACGGATAGGCAACGTGATTGGCCCTGATCTGTCATCTCGTCTGCAGTCACTCTCTCACAGACGTGATGTTGCCTCGCTCTGCTTTTTTTACAAGTACTTCCACGGTAATTGCTCTGAGGAGTTGCGTTCGCTTGTTCCCCGGCCTCGTGAATTTAAATGCCCCACCAGGCTGGCATCCCGCTCCCAGCCCTACACCATGGAAACTGTTAGATGTAGACGTCTCTGCAATAGCTTCATGTCTCGCACATCTCGCCTATGGAACTCCCTTCCCTATTACTGTTTCCCTGACAAATACAATCCCGAACAGTTTAAGTGTAGCATCAATCGACATCTCCAGTTGCCTTGATGTATCCACTTCCCTTCTCCACATCCTTTCATTTTTCATTCCTATCTGCTCCCGGTCCGGATCTTTTGTGGCCCCCTTTCCTTGATCGACC
>OZ038479.1:2278382-2295882 GCA_964036315.1 Acanthosepion esculentum | reverse complement strand
ATACATGTATGTATATATATATATACAAACACATATAGATACATGTATGTATATATATATATACAATCACATATAGATACATGTATGTATATATATACAAACACATAGAGATACATGTATATATATATATATATATACAAACACATATAGATACATGCATATATATATATATATACAAACACATATAGATACATGTATATATATATATATATATATATACAAACACATATAGATACACGTATATATATATATATACAAACACATATAGATACACGTATATATATATATATATACAAACACATATAGATACATGTATATATATATATATATACAAACACATATAGATACATGTATATATATATATACAAACACATATAGATACATGTATATATATATATACAAACACATATAGATACATGTATATATATATATACAAACACATATAGATACATGTATATATATATATATACAAACATATAGATACATGTATATATATATATATACAAACACATATGGATACATGTATATATATATATAAACACATATGGATACATGTATATATATATATATATATATATACAAACACATATAGATACATGTATGTATATATATATATATACAAACACATATAGATACATGTATGTATATATATATATATATATATATACAAACACATATAGATACATGTATATATATATATACAAACACATATAGATACATGTATATATATATATATATATACACACATATAGATACATGTATATATACACACATATAGATACATGTATGTATATATATATATACAAACACATATAGATACATGTATGTATATATATATATATATACAATCACATATAGATACATGTATGTATATATATTTATACTATCACATATAGATACATGTATGTATATATATACAAACACATAGAGATACATGTATATATATATATATATATATACAAACACATATAGATACATGCATATATATATATATATACAAACACATATAGATACATGTATATATATATATATATACAAACACATATAGATACATGTATATATATATATACAAACACATATAGATACATGTATATATATATATATATATATACAAACACATATAGATACATGTATATATATATATATATATATACAAACACATATAGATACATGTATATATATATATATACAAACATATAGATACATGTATATATATATATATACAAACATATAGATACATGTATATATATATATATATACAAACACATATGGATACATGTATATATATATATAAACACATATGGATACATGTATATATATATATAAACACATATGGATACATGTATATATATATATAAACACATATGGATACATGTATATATATATATAAACACATATGGATACATGTATATATATATATAAACACAGATACATGTATATATATACAAACACATATAGATACATGTATATATATATATATACAAACACATATAGATACATGTATATATATATACAAACACATATAGATACATGTATATATATATATATACAAACACATATAGATACATGTATATATATATACAAACACATATAGATACATGTATATATATATATATATATACAAACACATATAGATACATGTATAT
The DNA here is from genome assembly GCA_964036315.1 of Acanthosepion esculentum. NCBI lineage: Eukaryota > Metazoa > Mollusca > Cephalopoda > Sepiida > Sepiidae > Acanthosepion > Acanthosepion esculentum. The sequence goes on along the minus strand of OZ038479.1, from coordinate 2,294,236 downwards.
ATATATATATATACAAACACATATAGATACATGTATATATATATATACAAACACATATAGATACATGTATATATATATATATACAAACACATAGATACATGTATATATATATATATACAAACACATAGATACATGTATATATATATATATACAAACACATATAGATACATGTATATATATATATATATATATACAAACACATATAGATACATGTATATATATATACAAACACATATAGATACATGTATATATATATATATACAAACACATATAGATACATGTATATATATATATATATATACAAACACATATAGATACATGTATATATATATACAAACACATATAGATACATGTATATATATATATATATATAAACACATATAGATACATGTATAAATATATATATATATATATATACAAACACATATAGATACATGTATATACATATACAAACACATAGATACATGTATATATATATACAAACACATATAGATACATGTATATATATATACAAACACATATAGATACATGTATATATATATACAAACACATATAGATACATGTATATATATATATATATACAAACACATATAGATACATGTATATATATATATATACAAACACATATAGATACATGTATATATATATATATACAAACACATATAGATACATGTATATATATATATATACAAACACATATAGATACATGTATATATGTATATATACAAACACATATAGATACATGTATATATATATATATACAAACACATATAGATACATGTATATGTATATATATATATATATATATATATATATATATACAAACACATATAGATACAAACACATAGGCACATGTATATATATATACACACACACATATAGGCACATGTGTATATATATATACACGCACACGTAGATACATATATATATTGACTCATATATACACACATAAACATACGTACACACACACAGACATGTATATATATACACACACATAGACATGTATATATACACACACATATAGACACATGTATATAATACACACACACATATAGACACGTATATAATACACACACACATATAGACACATGTATATAATACACACACACATATAGACACATGTATATATATATACACACACATATATAGACACATGTATATATATATATATACACACACACATATATAGACACATGTATATATATATACACACACATATATAGACACATGTATGTATGTATATATATATATATACAAACACATAGATACATGTATATATATATATATACAAACACATATAGATACATGTATATATATATATATAAACAAACACATATAGATACATGTATATATATATATATATATACAAACACATATAGATACATGTATATATATATATACAAACACATATAGATACATGTATGTATATATATATATATACAAACACATATAGATACATGTATGTATATATATATATACAATCACATATAGATACATGTATGTATATATATATATACAAACACATAGATAAATGTATGTATGTATATATATACAAACACATATAGATACGTGTATGTATGTATATATATATACTATCACATATAAATACATGTATGTGTATACAAACACATAGAGATACATGTATATATATATATATATATATATATATATATATATACAAACACATATAGATACATGCATATATATATATATACAAACACATATAGATACATGTATATATATATATATATATATATATATATACAAACACATATAGATACATGTATATATATATATATATATATATACAAACACATATAGATACATGTATATATATATATATATACAAACACATATAGATACATGTATATATATATATATATATACAAACACATATAGATACATGTATATATATATATATACAAACACATATAGATACATGTATATATATATATACAAACACATATAGATACATGTATATATATATATACAAACACATATAGATACATGTATATATATATATACAAACACATATAGATACATGTATATATATATACAAACATATAGATACATGTATATATATATACAAACACATATAGATACATGTATATATATATACAAACACATATAGATACATGTATATATATATATATACAAACACATATAGATACATGTATGTATATATATATATATACAAACACATATAGATACATGTATATATATATATATATACAAACACATATAGATACATGTATATATATATATACAAACACATATAGATACATGTATATATATATATATATACAAACATATAGATACATGTATATATATATATACAAACATATAGATACATGTATATATATATATACAAACACATATGGATACATGTATATATATATATATATATACAAACACATATGGATACATGTATATATATATATATACAAACACATATGGATACATGTATATATATATATAAACACATATGGATACATGTATATATATATATATAAACACAGATACATGTATATATATACAAACACATATAGATACATGTATATATATATATATATACAAACACATATAGATACATGTATATATATATACAAACACATATAGATACATGTATATATATATATATATACAAACACATATAGATACATGTATATATATATACAAACACATATAGATACATGTATATATATATATATACAAACACATATAGATACATGTATATATATATACAAACACATATAGATACATGTATATATATATACAAACACATATAGATACATGTATATATATATATAAACACATATAGATACATGTATATATATATATATACAAACAAATATAGATACATGTATATATATATACAAACACATATAGATACATGTATATATATATATATAAACACATATAGATACATGTATATATATATATATAAACACATATAGATACATGTATATATATATATATATACAAACACATATAGATACATGTATATACATATACAAACACATAGATACATGTATATACATATACAAACACATAGATACATGTATATATATATACAAACACATAGATACATGTATATATATATACAAACACATATAGATACATGTATATATATATATACAAACACATATAGATACATGTGTGTATATATATATATATATATACAAACACATATAGATACATGTATATATATACAAACACATATAGATACATGTATATATATATATATACAAACACATATAGATACATGTATATATATATATACAAACACATATAGATACATGTATATATACAAACACATATAGATACATGTATATATATATACAAACACATATAGATACATGTATATATATATATATACAAACATATAGATACATGTATATATATATATACAAACATATAGATACATGTATATATATATATATAAACACATATAGATACATGTATATATATATACAAACACATATAGATACATGTATATATATATACAAACACATATAGATACATGTATATATATATACAAACACATATAGATACATGTATATATATATACAAACACATATAGATACATGTATATATATATACAAACACATATAGATACATGTATATATATATACAAACACATATAGATACATGTATATATATATACAAACACATATAGATACATGTATATATATATATACAAACACATATAGATACATGTATATATATATATATATATATATATATACAAACACATAGGCACATGTATATATATATACACACACACATATAGGCACATGTATATATATACACGCACACGTAGATACATATATATATAGACTCATATATACACTCATAAACATACGTACACACACACATATATATACACAAATATAATATATATATGTATATACACACATACATATATATATACAAATATTTATATATACATTCTCAGATATTTACACACATACATATACTAAATATATGTACAAATATATATATACATACACACAGATATATACACACATACATATACTAAATATATGTACAAATATATATATACATACATACACACAGATATCTAGAGTCAACAGTCTGTTTCATGCTAGATGCAATTGTCAGGTTGCCTGACGATTGCATCTAGCATGAATCAGACTGTCGCCTATAAGTGTTGACTTCTATGTTCACTTTTATATATTTACACACGCTCTATCTCTGATATTGAGCACTTTATCCCATAAATATAGCACACTTTAAGAATATATTTCTTCATATATATATATATATATATATATATATATATATATATATATATATATATATATATACACACAAACACATACATAAAATATATATATATATATATATATACAAATATATATATATATATGACATTTCCACCGAGCTTCTCCACGGCATATGACTTCACTGAATTTCTTTTGATACGTTCCCCTCGAATTTATATTTAAATTGGGGTCATCAGGAGAGAATGTGCACCGTTTCGGGGTCTACCTCTCAACGGTTTCACTTGCACACCGGCTCCCCTCACTGATGTGAGGCCACATTATAACGATATACAAGCGTGTTGTAGATAAACTAGTTCAAATGAGTAATGGCGAAATTTGATTTACAAAAAATTCTGAAAAACTGCAAACCTTGCGTTCTGAGAATGCAACGTGAGCCTCGTTACGCATTCACAATCATTCATGTCATGCCGTCATATTCGCTGAAACACTTCACGGAATATTTCTTTTTTTGCATATCCACATGGAACTATTTTCCGCTACTTCTATTAGCCGTTTTATGCTTTTGGCCCGATTACGCCCTTTTATTCCAATTTGGCCCAGGAATTGGTACAGAGTGCCTGAAATGAAACCCCTTGCTCCAATTTCCACTGCCTTAGCAACTACATCATGCCCCTCCTTTATTAGGTCTGATTTTAGATTTTCATATTTACTAGCTTTATAATCGTGACTTTCTTCCATCCGGCTTTCATATGGTACTGCTAATTCAACAATGCTGATTTTATAGAAGAACAATATTTGGTCACAGACTGTTACTTGCTATTCTTTTGGGGTAATCATTACGCCAACCCGGAAGGTCTGCAGATACCTCCCGGGTGCCACCAGAACTAAGGAGGTTTTTCCCAGGTATAGCTTGACATTTGCTTGTTTGCTTAGAACCGACATATCTTTTTCCTTCTGCAACAAATTTCTGGGTTGAATCAGACTTCATATATTTGTTTATAATTTTGACCAACTCATCTAAAATACTATTGTGCCTCCATGTATATCTTCCATTGGCAAGGGCTGTTTTACATGAACTAAGAACATGTTCTAATGTTTGTGGATTTTCCTTACACAGGGGACAAGTGGGATCACTCTCTTTCTTCCATTTAACCAGATTGCTCTTTGATGGTAGCAGGTCATATGTGGAACGTATTAAATCACTCAACCTGAGTGGAGCCATCTGCCAAATGTCCTTCCAAGTAATAGATTTCTGCAGCATCTCCTCCCAGTTTGTCCATTGGCCTTGTTGGGATTGTTGCACTCCTTTTACGAGTCTTTTGTTATCTTCGTCGTTCCTTATATTTTGGATGACCATGTCACGGCGATCTTTACCAGAAGTTTTCGACCACCATTGCCTTTCATTTAGTCCTAACCCTTGTTTCCCTGCTTGAGTGTATCCGATGACTTCATTGAATGCTAGATTGTCTTGTTATCGTCACTCTGACCTTCCACTTTCTCCCTGTTTTTAATGTAGGATTTAATGCTTTTATTGTTTTATTCTTGGAGTCATCCAACATCGTTTGAAGTCAAATTTTTTCGGATTTATACTCATCCACAATCGATTTAAATGGCAACAATAGCTTTGCTTGTCTACAGTACAATGAAATATCAGACAAACCTGGAGGCAAACTCAACCATTTTCAGATATATTTGTTTATTTTTCTTTCCATTGGCTCAATTGTACTCATTCCAAATTCGTATACAAGTAGGGGCCATAGTAGCATTGGAATAAGCACATGCTCTAAGCACCATACCTTGTATTTTCCTTTTAGAGGACAAAGATCTATCTTATAATGATCTGAATGTTTCTTTTACTTGGTTGGTATCTTTTAAGGATTGATCGTACCACCGACCTAAACTTTTCACTGGTTTTTCAGATACAGTAGGGATTCTTTGGCCACCTACTACAAAATGTATGTTTTTATTCAGCTTTCCTTTTCTAAGAGAAAGACGTCCAGACTTGTTTGGTTTAAATTTCATTCTACACCAACTTATCAGGTCATCCATCAAGCTTAATATCTTGCAAGTTGAACTTACCTTGGATGAGAGGATTGTAGTGTCATCCATGAACGCCTTCACTGGTGGCATTTGACAACCTCCAAGCTCAACAACATCAGACATGTTTGTCGCTTTAAGAATTAGCTGCAGTGTTAAAATGAAAAGTATTGGTGACATTGTACATCCCATCGCAATTCCAACTTCAAGTCTATTCCACTTAGTCGTAAAGTCTTTTGTAGTGAGGAAACCATCAAAATAAGTTCCTAGAATAATAGATATTTCTTTAGGAATATGCTACATTTGGAATGATAATTGTATCATTTGGTGAGGTACTGATCGGTAGGCATTAGCTAAATCCAACCAAATGGCATCCAAATCTTTTCTTTTAATTTTTGCTTTTTGAATGGCCTCCCAGATCATGTTTCCATGCTCTAAGCAACCAGCCATTCCCGGAACACCGCCCTTCTGTACTGACGTATCGATATACTCATTATCGAGAAGGCATTTGGTCAACCTCGATGCCAAAACTGCAAAAAATATCTTTTCTTCTACATTGAGAAGCGAAATTGGCCGAAATTGACTGATGTCCTTGGAATTCTTTCCTTTGGGTATGTACACCCCATCCGCTATCATCCACTGTTGGCTGATACGGTAATTATTCCATGCTAACTTTAAGTTAATATGTAACCATTTAAGAAGAGTAGCACATTTTTTGTATAGACGTAAAGGTATTCCGTTAGGGCCAGGTGTAGATGCGTTTTATTTCTTCAAGTGTGGGCGGTTTCACATCAAACTTCGCTTTAGAAACGGCTGGCCAAAATAAGTTGCTATTATGATCTAGAGGAATATGTCATTTAGGATCAGAGTACATATCTTTGGAATGTTTCTCTAGAACATTTTTCTCTATTTTAAGCACACCTGATCTTGGTTGATCAAATATGTTTCTCGCATATTTGTAAGGTTCCCGGAAGAAACTCTATTGGTCTTTCCTTTGTCTCTTTCTTAGATATTCTGCTCTGCTAATTGTGCTTCTCTTTAAGGTCCTGCCAAATTTTAAGCAAGCCTTCTTTCTCGTCAAAATTTGCGAAACGGATTTGCCATTTTTAGATTTCTTTTTTTGAATCTCAAATTTTGCATTAACCGTTGATGTCTGTCCTTTTTGGGTGGTGGCTTCTCATTTTCCTCTCTCACACCGCAGATTTCTTTACAAACCCTGTAGATTATTTTACTACTTTCGTTCAATCGTTTGTAATATTTCTTTCTTCCCAGCTCTTTACGTAATGTTTTGCTAATGATGTTGTCTAGCATAAACCACGCTTCCGGGTCAGATGCTAGTGGAAATTTGTTTCTTGGCAGTTTGGGTTGCGTCCCATCTTTTGATTCAACAGCTTGGATATCCTCAGCACTGTGGTATGCATCCTGGCATTGGTTTTCTGATGTATTATCTGTGTTGACAGAGCACTCCTCCTGAACCATTTTCAGAGAAGCACAACCCATTTTTGTAAGGTGAATCTTCGCTCCTTTCTGTACCTGAATTTCCGACAACAAACACATGGGAAGTCTGTGCACTTTTCTAAATTCATGGTTTGTTTTTTGCCCTTCCTTGCCTTTAAAGGAGTGCCCTTTGCCGTGCTGATGTTGCTACATGCCTTACTTCTTGCCTATCTCACACTGCAAATTTTTTCTAAGCTCTATACTAAACATTAAATCTGTTACGAAAAAAGAACTAAACAAAATGAACACAAAACGATAAGCTTTAAAAAAGAACTTGTAACTGGAAAAACCGAATGAAAAAAGAATGTTAACAACAAATTCTTCTTCATACCCAACCCAGTTCTGCGGAATCAGAATCAACGTTCAGTTTAAGCAAGCAAATGGGCCAATTGGAGTAAAGTGCCATGCAGATTTAAATTTTTCCCACTTGTGATGAAAGCAGATATCGATTTTTTTGCATGCTAGCATGCTAGTTAACATTTGTGTCAGCCAGCTATAGGCTCTCAATCTGGCCAATAGAAAATGGCCACAAATTACATGAAAACTGTCGTAGAAGCATGAAAAAATCGATTATTTCCACTATCGATGGGAGTTGGGAAATGCAAAGTCGGTCTTGGCCTTCCCGCTAACTTGGAGCATTTACATGTAAATTTTGGTGCAAATCCATCGAAAATTGCGGGCGTGCATTCGTTACACACACACATCCTGCCTTTTATAGATAGAGATACATATATATATACACACACACACACATGTATATACATAAAAACATTAAATTAATTAAGAAAAAAATATAATCACCGTTTTGACTGTTCCATCTTTTCCTAAAATGAAGTAAGGAGTGTGTGTGTGCGATTAAGATGTAAAAAAAATTTTTTTTACCATGACTTTCTAATAAACAACTATTTTTAAAACAATTTCATTCATTTTTTAATAAGTTTTGAAAGTTTCATTAAAATCTCATAATTATTTGGTTTTTGCAAGAATTTCCGAATTAATGCTTTTCAAATGAAAAAAAAAAAAAAAAAAATATTTCCAACGTGTTCTTAGAATGGAATAAAAAAAATATTTCCAAAAATATTATTCATTAGCAAATTTAAAATTAAATTAATTAATTAGCACGATACTAATTGTTAATTGCCTTTTTACTGTTGATACTTGACTCAATTACTACGCAACTGAGGATTCAATGCGTGCGTAATAATCAAGACTATTCCGCAGCAAATATATGCAAACAACGCCAGTAATGGCTGCCGCGACGCAAATGAGTTCGAAATTTTATTGTAGATAATTTACACCTAAACTATTTGGGAATTTTTTTTTATTAGCACGGGGCTTAAAAAACAAATTACCCTTTCACTTTATTATTTATTAGCAAATTAAAATAATTAATTAGCAGGGTAGCAAAAAACAGAGGCTAAGGCGAGAGGTCAACTGATAAAGAAATTTGTTTCTTTCGCAAGTCTTTTTCGCCATTACAAAACTCGTGGCTTCTTCAACGTGAAACTAAAACATAAACAGTTTTCTATAAACCTTGTCAGACATAAAAACAATCATTTGAATTGATAGACAGAGAATTTCACATGTACTTACCTCTTCTTACCCACGCGTTTGTTGCTACAATGACGCATGCGCTTTAAAGAGGCGGTGTCGAGCGGTGTACGTCCCCTTGTGACAATATATCCACAAACGATCAGGGAGACACAAATCAAACGAAATCTATATTTTTCTTAGACATTTTAATTTTCACAAACATTTTCTGTTGAAGAATTTTGTTTGTGTTTCTTTTTGTGTGTTTTTGTTTGTGGCTTCTTCAACACAAACAGTTTTCTATAAACCTTGTCAGGCATAAAAAACAATCATTTGAATAGATAGACAGAGAATTTCACATGTGCTAACCTCACTTAAGCAATGAAGATGTTGCTACAATGACGCATGCGCTTTAAAGAGGCGGTGTCCGTCCCTTGTGATAATATATCCACAAACGATAAGGGAGGTAATTCGGTATCATTTACGAAGAGACCAATCAAATTATATCTACATTTTTATACATTTTACTTTTCACAAACATAAATCATTATTGATGATAAAAGGTGAAAAATTGCTTAGAATTTAATACCTAATCAACAACTGCTAACTCTTAAAATCTAAAAGAAATTAAATAAAAAGAACGCTAACTTTCTGAGAAAACCTGTACAAACAGACAGTCCAAACTGGTCCGGCTAGAAGAAGGTCAAACTTTTGCTAAGGAAACTAGGCACTGTCGAAGAAACTAAGTTTGTAAACTATATATTACCAAAGAAAAACGAATGACCTAACATATAAAAAAATGGTTACTTTGCTTTCAGAAATTTTCAGCCTAAAAACTGTGAGAAATCAAACTGGCAGAATTAAGCCCTGACAATTTTAAATGCTTGATATTTGTTCAAGGGTTGGTGTCAACTAAAGACTCTGAAATCGGGAGGGAAAAACCTATCCTAACTTTTCCAAAAAGAAAATGTCAGCAATGGTACAAACACAAGAGATGAAAATTGATCTGGGAATGCAACTAAATTTAAATATAACCAAAGCATTGTGGAATCGTCCATATTTTTCCACTCACCCCCGTTAAAAAATAGACTATTCCATAAGAGCTAGTTTCGACCAATCAACATCACACATTACGAAACTTGGCTTATTATTGGTCGAGACGACCCCAGAATGTGTTTTACTGCCAAAAGTTGCTGGAGCCTGTTCCAACTTCTCAGAGTAAATGAAAGGACAAATTTCAGTCCAATTCACCAAAGACACTGAAATCCGAAGAAGGTTTTTAGGCCAAAGATATTGAAATAAGCAGCGTGTCGCACATTACAAAGTGCATCAGAAACAAAGTGAGGAAGGAAAAAAACATCTCTCCTAACCGATGTTACACATGTTGAGAATTACATTGGTATAAAGATTGTCTTTAGAAAAAGAAAATTTTTTTCCATTGTGGAAAAAAGGACATAGAAAAACCCAGTGTGAAACATAATTTAAAAAACGAGTGAGGAACTACATTAAAACTACTAAAAAAAAATGGATAAATCTGCTGTAATAAAATTTGTCCAGGCATCAATGTGTCAAACTTTGTAAATATGGATGTTCATGCACGACATCGTCAGAAAAAGAGAGCGATATCAATAGGAAATTAAGCGCTGGAAAGAACCTAAAATTCAATAAAACATTTAGATTACAAACAATATTTTCCTAAATTTTTAAGACTACTGAGTACTTAAAATTATATTAAAAATGGTGTTCATGTTATATTCCTGAATTATTTTTGCATAATTGATATATTTACGGGAGCAGTGAATAATATATGAAAGTCGTTTATATTGCGAGAGATACATAAATTATTATTTCAATAATTCAGAAGCAGCAACAATGAAAGAAGATTGCTTCATCATCACAATGAAACATTGCTTCATCATCACAATGAAACATTGCTTCATCATCTTATGAAATGTATGCGATTGAAATCAGAACATTGGCAATTCTGAAACAATTCAAATATGGATCTTGAAAAATATTTGTTAACTATTCATTTCTTTTAGATGACAGCATCGACTGATGTAAATGATCAAGTCCATAGCTGGCCCCCACTAGGTGCAAGATTATCTCCTGCTGGAACTTTTGCCCAGTAAAACCAGAACAGCATTTTCCTAAGAGCCTAGGAAAAGATCCATTGTTTAGTCTCCCAAAAAGGGAATGTCAGCAATGGCACAGACACAAAAGATGAAAATTGATCTGGGAATGCAACTAAATATAAATATAACCAAAGCATGATTTTCCTCAGAGCCTAAGAGAAGATCCTTTGATAAGTCTCCCAAAAAGGGAATGTCAGCAATGGCACAGACACTGGGAAAGCAGCTGAAACTTTTATGAAAGTAATAGTTAACAATTAAAATAAAACACCTAGTATAAAATGAAATAATTTTTACTGTGTTTTATTTTAATCAGAGCCTAGAAGAAGAGATGTTCCTTTGATAAGGCCTGCTGCATGGGAGTGTCAGAAATGGCACATAGCCAAATGTTGAAAATGATATGGGAAAAACAACAGCAATATTTATTAAGCCAATAGTTAACAAATGGAATATAAATCACATAGTAAAAATGACATGATTTTTAGAATTGTTTCCTTGAATTAATATATTATGGGGAAAATGTTCTATATGAGCTGAGTAAATTATATGTTACTTAGGTATACCACAAGATGTTATTTTTTAGTTTCAATTAAGAATCTTTCAATGATTTTTTGATGAGTAATTATTTTCTGTAATTTCAATTAAGAATCCATATCCTAGAAATGAAACCCAATGCTAATTGTTTCTTCATTAAATTTATTCAAATATTCTTAATTATTAATAATCCCTCAAATCTATTTCAGCAATTAATTATTTATTTCTTTAATACTATTATTTATTTTTACTTTGATATTTCTAGGTGAACTGAACTACATTGCGTTTGGACAAGTACAGCATAATTGAAAGTGGGCAACCAATTTTGCTTGGCTATATTTACAAAACTAGCAGAAATACCAGTCATTGACTGGGTTTGGAAGAAGCTGCCTAAATTGTACTATGTTTTTGCACGATATTGATTAGAGTGTACTGAACATATAAATAGCTGTTAACACGTAGGTGATACAGCTATATCCATCCAGGTAAGGCAACAGAAAGGAATTACCAATTTTCATGTAGAACAAAGAGGTGCTTCATCCAGGCCAATATCATCATGGCTGCATATAACCTTCTGGTCTGTGATCTCTATATTTTTCATCTGGAAATGAAGCAATCATCACATATATAACTAAATAAAAGATTGAGGAAAACTATAAACATATGCATATCAATTTATATATCATTTATTGAAGTATTACAACAAATGTCAATAATAAAAAAGTATACCATTATAGTAATGTTTATTTTGAGTATAATATATCCAGTTGCCTAGTTGCTGCATTCTGTCAAGTATTCATTCTGAGTTTCCTCTTCCTTACTTCTAGAGTTTCAGATTGTCTAGGTACTGCAGTCTGTTGAGTATATAATGTAAATCTTCTGTAACTTTTTGCAGGAATTTTAGACAGTCTGAAAATCAACAAGAAGCTGACAAAAGACAGTCTTATATAGAGCATACTACATCCACTCTCAGGCCGGAAAACTGTGGTCCCAATTTCATAAATATTTGCCCAGTATTTCTAGAACCCATTGATACATATATTTTCAGTGGTGGGGGTTGGGACCTAAGAATTTACTTCTCTAATACTAGTGTTTATTTTTATTTTAAAGTCTTGCAAAAATCAAACAATTGTCAGATTTTAATGAAATTTGCAAGACTTATTCAGAAATGAATGAATGCATTTTTTAATTTTATTAAGAAAATCTTATTAAAAACATTTTTTATATGTTACCCAATTTCATGAAATTTCTAGAAATTAAATTCCTCCCAACAAATATATATATATATATATATATATATATATATCCACAAGCACACAAAAACATACAAAAATAATAACATATATACACATTATGAATAATAACCCTGCTTGTAATTGTAGGGTTAAAACTTTATGTCCTGTTGGAGGAATATGCATGCTGGAAAATGTAGTATATGAAGTGACTATCTTCCCAATGAAAAAGATAAACCAGAAAAATGTTTATATTGGAATCTCAGTGGGATACTAGAAACAACATCCTTATAATCACCAGCATTCCTCCAACGTGCATGGGGTCACTGTTTTCTGTCATCCACATTTAATCTAACCAAACTTTTTCAGGTTTTAATCTATTCAGCCCTTAGGAGGAACAATAATCCTGGTGGAAAGGATTCCTTTGGCATAGTCTTTTCTTTGAAGATTAAAATTATAAACTATTAATTTGTCTACCAACTATATCACTGCCCAATGCAAAATAGTGCAAACATTTTGGGTACTAGATTCATGCATTTTGTTATTTGTAAATAGCACTTAAGAATAACTTTTAATGTTATATGAAACAACCATTAAAGAAAATTATCTCAAATAATATATTTCATTTCTTTAAGTCATATTTTCCAACGTCTTTTCTTTGTCAATAAATATCTACACATGGTTCCTTAACTTATATATGAACGTCCAGTGTTACTATATCAGTCTAGTGTGAGGGCCCTGATTGAATGGTGATTGATGGATCAATGAATATTTTATAATATTTCTTTATTTATTGTGATGGATATGTGAATCTAGCAGCATGAGGGAATTTAAAGCAGTGAGTCAGTATATATGATAGATAAATTGTTTCTATACGGACAAAAACCACAGCTTTAGTGTTTACGGGTATCATGTCTGACTTCTCAGAAATCATGATGACAAGGTAGTGTTGTTTTATATTTATGTCAAGCAGATAAGTTGCACTATTAATAATTTGTGAAATGTTTGGTACAAAAGTGCGACCGAATCTGCGAGTATATACAGTATATAAAATTGTTGTGTACAATAACTTATTTTTGTGCAAAATATAAGAATTTACTTTCGTTCGGAAGGAATGGGAAGAGATAAATACTGTTTTAAAACAAAGTTTTAAGACAATCCCGTTTGCATTATTTACATTATTCAGATTGTTATCCTCATCTTCATTGCCACATTCACAACGTTTTAACCATTGTACTCTCTGTCTTTCTTCAGCAGATTGGAATTTCAATCAAAAACCTTTATTTCATTCAGCGAGATAGATTGATCTAGTTCCATGTGCCATGCCTCTTCTGGATGTCTCAGTTATTTCCCTTTATTTCAAAGATCCAAAGTGGGGTTTATCACTGGCTGGTATTGAACTTAGAAGTCTTTGGGTCTAGTTACTGGATCTAACCAACCCAATGATCTGTGGACACAGGGCCCAGTGGATAAAGACATTGGTGAGCACAGGGCCACAAATTGTGCTGAATAAATAAAGGTATTCAAATGGAGAATAAATTTCACTTTACCATACTAATATAATACTACATTACAAATGATTTATAGTTTAGTTCACAAAATATTGTTTCTCTTCAGTGTGTGTACGCATGTTTCAACTTAATTGACTTATCTGCAAATACAGATCCACAAACTTCACAGGAATATGGTTTCTCACCAGTGTGTGCACGTATATGTCTTATCAAATGAGATGAACATGAAAATGCACAGCCACAAACTTCACAAGAATATGATTTCTCTCCGCTGTGTATGCATATATCTCAAACAAAATTTGAATGAAAATGAAGATCCACAAGCTGTACAAAGTTTCTCTTGAATGTGTTTGACCTTATATGAAAATCAACAAATGTCATAAGAATATGGTTTCTCTCCACTGTGTGTACACATATGTCTCAGTAAATTAGACTAGTGTAAAAATGCAGATTCACAAACTTCACAAGATTATGGTTTCTCTCCAGTGTGTGTACGCCTATGTCTCACTAAATCAGAATTTCGCGCAAATCCAGATTCACATACTTCACAAGAATATGGTGTCTCACCAGTATGTGTGAGCATATGTTTGAGCTTACTTGGCTTACTTGAGAATGGAGATCCGCAAACGTCACAAGAATATGGTTTCTCTCCAGTGTGTGTACGCATATGTTTGACCTTATCTGACGTACTTGCAAATGCAGATCTACAAATGTCACAAGAATATGGTTTCTCCCCACTGTGTGTACGCACATGTCTCACTAAATTAGACCTGTATGCAAATGCAGATCCACATACTTCACAAGAATATGGTTTCTCTCCAGTGTGTTTACGCATATGTTTGGCCTTATTTGACTTACTTGAAAATGCCGATCCACAAATGTCACAAGAATATGGTTTCTCTCCAGTGTGTACACGCATATGTCTCACTAAATCAGGATTTCGGGTAAATCCAGATGCACATACTTCACAAGTATATGGTTTCTCTCCAGTGTGTGTATACATATGTTGGACCTTAAGTGTCTTCCTTGAAAATGAAGATCCACAGATGTCACAAGAATATGGTTTCTCTCCAGTGTGTGTACGCATATGTTCGACCTTAATTTGCTTCTTTGAAAATGCAGATCCACAAA
>OZ038479.1:2225882-2265882 GCA_964036315.1 Acanthosepion esculentum | reverse complement strand
GAGTATATTATAATGTTTAGTTCATTATACCTCAAGACATTATTTTTCAGTTTTAATTAAGTATATTTCCATGAATTTTTAATGAGTAAATATTTTCTGTAATTTCAATTAAGAATCCCTATCCTAGAAATGAAACTCAATGCTAATTGTTTCTTCATTAAATTTATTCAAATATTCCTAATTATTAATAATTCCTCAAATCTATTTCAGCCATTAATAATTTATTTCTTTAATACTATTATTTATTTTTACTTTGATATTTCTAGATGAACTGAACTACACTGTGTTTGGACAAGTACAGAATAATTGAAAGTGGGCAACCAATTCTGCATGGCCATATTTACAAAACTAGCAGAAATACCCGTCACTGACTGGGTTTGGAAGAAGCTGCCAGAATTATACTATGTTTTTTCATGATATTGATTAGAGAGTACTGAACATATAATAAATGGCTGTTAACACGTAGGTGATACAGCTATATCCATCCAGTTAAGGCAACAGAAAGGACTGCCAATTTTCATGTAGACCAAAGAGTTGCTTCCTCCAGGCCAATATCATCATGGCTGCATAGAACCTTCTGGTCTGTGATCTCTTTATTTTTGATCTGGAAATGAAGCAATCATCACATATATAACTAAATAAAAGATTGAGGAAAACTATAAACATATGCATATCAATTTATATATCATTTATTGAAATATTACAACAAATGTCAATAATAAAAAAGTATACCATTATAGAAATGTTTATTTTGAGTATAATATATCAAGTTGCCTATTTGCTGCATTCTGTCGAGTATTCATTCTGAGTCTCCTCTTCCTTACTTCTGGAGTTTCAGATTGCCGAGCTTCTGCAGGCTATTGAGCATATAATGTACATCTGTAAGTTTTTGCTTGAGTTTTAGACAGTCTGAAAATCAACAAAGAAGCTGACAAAAGACAGTCTTATATATAGCACATTACATCCATTATCAGGCCAGAAATCTATGGTCTAAATTTCATAAAAATTTGCCCAGTATTTCTAGAATCCATGGATACATATATTTTCAGGGGTGGGGGTGGGGACCTCAGAATTTACTTCTTTAAAACTAGTATTTATTTTTATTTGAGTCTTGCAAAAATCAAACAATTGTCAGATTTTAATGAAATTTGCAAGACTTATTCAGAAATGAATGAATGTATTTTTTAAATTTATTTAGAAAATCTTATAAAAATATTTTTATATGTTACTCCCAACACTCAATTTCATGAAATTTCTAAAAATTAAATTCCATCCACCATGCACACACACACATATATATATATACATACACATACACACACACATATATACATACACATACACACACACATATATACATACACATACACACACACATATATACATACACATATATATATATACATATATATATACATACACATATATATATATACATATATAAATATAGGTAACTATACTCGTCTTGAAAAACCTTTGGTTTCTTGATTTGCCTATAATCAAATCAATATCGAAGGAAAAATGTTTTTAAAAAAATTCTCTCTCTGTCTAGCTCTCTAGGTTTGACTATATACACACACACATATATATGTATATATATATATATATACACACATATATATACAAATATATATATATATATATGAAGAAATATAGTCTTAAAATGTGCTATATTTATGGGATAAAGTGCTCAATATCAGAGATAGAGCGTGTGTAAATATAAAAGTGAACATAGAAGTCAACACTTAGGGGCGACACAGTCTGTTTCATGCTAGAAGCAATCATCGTGGCCCGTTGATTGCATCTAGCATGAAACAGACTGTCGCCTCTAAGTGTTGACTTCTATGTTCACTTTTATATTTACTATCTTCCGAAAGCAAAATATAAACCAGAAAAAAATTTATATTGTAATATCAGTGGGATGTTGGAAACAACATCCTTATAACCACCAGCATTCCTTTAACAACAAGGCTTTAAAACAACAAACAAACCTACCTAAATATTATTGAGATCTCATTGATAATGGCTTCACTCGACAACTGGATAGGAAAATCATTTCAAAGCACAAACTCTAAACAACTTCAGAGCCAGATGTGATCTTTGTATTAAAGAAAAAATTATAATAATTTAATATAACCCAGATGAGTTACTAAACCATCGCAGTAGGCTTATCTTCAAATGTAAACACAAAAATCAATTGAATTTCTTATAGTGTATCTACCGTGAAGAGCCTTACTCATGAAAACTTGGATAACTAATATAATAACAAAGTACTAATTCCTGTGGTCATTTTATCATGTATGGTCTTTCATAGAATCTCCCTCTCCCCAGCTTGTTTAACCTCAATTTAGAAATTATTTCACCTATGTTATATATATATATATATATATATATATATATATATATATATATATATATATATATATATATATATATATATATTTTAGGTATTCAGGTAAGTCTATATTTGTTATTGGTATAATTGGGTTAATATATATTTTGCATATGTAAACATGTATGTGTTTATTTTATGTATATAACTTAGTGCAGGTCATACTTGAAATGAGTCAGTTTTTCTAAAATGAATGAAATTATTTTAGAAAGTCATGGTAAAATATTTTTCACATCTGTTACCCCCTTACTTAATTTAAATCGGGCAAATAATTAATATTCCAATCTATATAATTTTTATTTGAAATACACCAGAATATCTTACTGACTGGAAATAGTAAATTTAATCACTTAGATTTCAATTAAACCTAAAAATAAATCTTCAAGAATGGTTTTTCATTTTTAGAAATTCGTTTTAAACTTTAGGTATGCAAAATTTACTGAATTAGTGAATTTGGTTTTGTTTGGTTTATAGCATATCAATCTTAATTGGTTATTTAATGCCAACAACATTTTTATTGCTGGTTATGTTTTTGTTCAAAACTCTATTTCTGGGAATATTTTTCCTTGAAGAAATCTATAGCTGGTCATATTTTTTTCAAAGAATGTATAGCTGTTTGTATTACTGGTATATTTTTTAAAGTATTGCTGATAATAATTTTTCCTTCAAAAATTATTGCTGGTAATAATTTTTTTATTACAAAGCATTTCTGGTATTAAAACCTATTTTTACACAAGTTTGGTTGTTAACTATTTGCCCATAGATGGGTCCCTAACAGGTGCTACCACCCCGGGTCAGGGTGGACCTGGGAACACTAGCAATTAATAGGTGGTTCCACACTCCTCAAAACCACCTGATCAGAGGCCTTGTTGTTGGACATAGTTTATCATCATACCCAGGACACTGAATTAGTGGAGTTACCTAACATAAATTGTTGGTTTGAAATGTTCCATTATAGTGTGATATTGCCTGATTATTTTGAAAATGACATTAAAAATTCATGCTCTGTTAGAGTTTAGGAGTTATGTACAATGTAATTCGACTTCTTTCGTGTTGTGTTGACAGAACAGCTATTATTACTGGCTTTGTTTACATATGTTTGCCTCGAGTAGTGACATGGCACAGAAGGCTAACTTGTCTTGAAAATTGTGCAGTAATCAAAAACACAAAAAGCAGTAAAATGCTGTTAAATAAATTTCCACACATTACTACTTGAGGCAAACATATGTAAACGACACAAGTAATGTAAGCTAATATTTTGAAAACGTTCCATTATGGTGTAATTATTTTGAAAATGACAAAATTTTGCACTCAATTACAGTTTAGGATTTATGAACAATTGCCTGATTATTTCGAAAATGACATTAAAAATTCTTATTTTGTTACCGTTTAGGAGTTATGGACAATGTAAATTTGACTTCTTTCGCGTTGTCGACAGAACAGCTATTATTACTCGCTTTGTTTACATATGTTTGCCTACAGTAGTGACGTGGTGCAGAAGCTTGTCTTGAAAACTGCACAGTAATCAAAAGGAGTAAGAAGACACGAAAAGCAGTAAAAAGGTTGTTAACTAAATAAATTTCCACACATTACTACTTGAGGCAAACGTATGTAAACCAGACAAGTAATGGCGGACAGACCCAACATGAAAGAGTCCAAACTTTTTTTGTCATTAACTCTTAAATGGTAAACTTACGTAAACTTTTACTGTTATTTTTAAAATAACCATGTAAATTTACACCGAAATGGAAATTTTAGTTACAATTGATGTGCTGGGTTTAAACAGAAAATTTACAAACAAAGATTAGAAATTAAAAATGAATGAATGAATGAATATTTTTAAAAAGTTGATTAAAAATCAGTTTTTCTGAATTTTGAATAATTTTCAGATTTAACAGAAAATAAAATTTTATCACAGATTTAAAAAGATTTAAATTTTAAAAATTCTTTTTCTCTACAAATAAAGAAAAGAAAACATACCAGTTTCATCTGATTTGGTTTTCCTTATGGTAGGGAAACATATAAACTGTTAATTTTTATGTAAATTTGAAAATGTTCCATTATGATGTAATTATTTAGAAAATTACAATAAAATTTTGCACTCGATTACCGTTCAGGATTTATCATCAATGCAAGTTCGATCACTTTCACGTTTTCTGGCCGCCATTACTGGCAATGTTTGCCTTGAGTAATAATGCATGGAAGCTTACTTAGCTAACGGCCTTTTTACTGCTTTTTTGACCTTCTCACTTGTCTTGATTACTACACTATGTTCATGAAAGTTATTCTAAAATGCGCACTTTTATTTCTCAAAATGAAGCTTTAAATGAATAGTTTTCATTTAATTAGTATTTTTTCCAATTAAAAGTATTGTTTCTTTGTAGAACTAAATCTTTATTAAATAATGAATTCTTTTTTTTATTAAATTGGGGTATATTTGTTTTAGAAACAATTGCCAGCTTTTCTAAATAAATAATATCATAGCTGAACATTTTCCAAAAAAACATTGCTGAAAAAAAGCAAAACATTTTATTTAACCTTTTTCAGGCATGTAATTTCTATTTTAATTGTCTGAATGTTTTTTTTATTCTTTCAGGCACGTAATTTTGATTTTATTTTTTCATTTTTAAGTCTCTGTAGCCTCATTTTCATTGCAGTAAAATACATTTTAATTGACTAAACTAAATTTGAAATGTTATTCATTCTCCAAGCCTAATTTTCATTTTGAATTCCCCAAGTGTGATCATGTTGTAATGTGCCTTGAATAAATGTTTCTCTATATAAACCTTACAGGATGTTTCAATTCCCCAAATATGATCATGTTGTAATGTGCATTTAATAAATGTTCTTCAGATGGTTGGAATGTCGAACTGAACCCTTTATTTCGCTCACTGGGGTAGACTGTTCTAGTTCTACGTGCCATGTTTAATGGATGTCAGTTGTCACATATCTCCTGTTAATTCCCCCTCTCCAAGTTCTCCACTGCCTTAACCAGATAGTGAATTCACACTCTTTGGGTCCTGTCACTGAGATCTGGAGAGTAAGGAGGCCAAATGTTGGGTGTGATGTGGTCGTACAAATGGTCAGCCATCGTTCTTGTAACTCTGAGAAAACGTGCAATATCCAAATCGCTATGATCAGCCTTTAATGCCACAATCGCAGCATGCCTTTTCATTTCATTTGTCATCATAGGGTTTGCCAGTCTTGATTTCAGAGATATAAAAGCATTTGAAGTTAGTAGGAAGCAGTATTAATCTTAAATCTCTATGACCTCAAATACCAGCCGCACCCTTTATTTGCCTTTCAGTTTTGTCTTTGATATCAGTCGACTTCATTGCTTCTAATTTTCATTTTCACTGAAGCAATTTTATATTTCTCCAGCTTCATTTTCACTGCAGTAAAATGCATTTTAAATGAACAAAGCTAAATTTGATTTGTTTTCCTTTCTCTAAGCCTAATTTTGAGTTTAAATTCTCCATATACGATCATGTTGTAATGTGCCTTGAATAAATGTTTCTCTATATAAACCTTACAGGATCTTTCAATTCCCCAAAATATGATCATGTTGTAATGTGCCTTGAATAAATGTTTCTCTATATAAACCTTACAAGATCTTTCCTCAATGCAAAATCATTGTTGATTCTCTTCAGTGAAGTTTATAGAATGAAAACATTAAATACTGAATTTATATAAACTATCTTGGTTTCCAGCCAGTAATCAGTTTATGATTGTGAGCCTGTCAAGACAGTCACCTATCCACAACTTACAACAGCACCACCATGTTTTTATTTCAGAGGTTCAGAGGTATGCTACTTTATGGGATCTTTTGAAAAAAAAAAAAAAATATGGAATCAAGAATGAAGTAAGTTATTGTTCGGCGAAATTTGATGATTTTTGACAAGAACATCTGAAGTCACATCTCAATTGTATACAATTAGCTACTGAATTGTCTTAGAAATGTCTGCTCATATGATCAGGAAATAATTTTAATGTCAGGATGTCTGTGGACAGGTTTATGTCTCTACGCAGAGTTTTTTCAGTCAGTGGTAGTGAGCTTCTGAAATCTGGACATGAATTTTTAATTGCAGCAAGTTTTTAGTTAAATAGAGACTACGATTTTGAATAAAATTTGTGCCCAAAACCAGCAACTTGTGAGACCAAAGAAAACTGGTTCTTATAAAAAGAATTTTGGCTAACGGTAATTTGTCTTGAATCGACGAGGTCGCTTTTCAAAGAATGCCTATAACTAAATGGCACCGTTTGACTGACTGATTACCCATTTTCTCTCATTAAGTTTTCATATCTCCCCACATAATTTCTATTTATTTAATTGCAGAAAAAAGAAACCTTACGTCATTTGGTTTCTCCTTTTTTGTTTGACAAAATGACAGTTTTACAGAATTCATTCATGTAGTCTGAGAAAATCGTGTTACAGGTTCCAAATGTGCCCAGAAAAGTTGCAGCATCTGGTTTTCTAATTTTAATTTAAAGCCTATTAAATTTTTGCTTCAGGTCTGCACACTTCAGTTGAATAGAAGATATGTAAACTTCTTTGGTTTCACTCACTCACACAGTCAATGTCTCTTGAATCCAGATTCCTGCCAAACCTCCTAAGAGGGTTGGGGGTATACTACTTTATATGATCATGTTTTAATGTGCATAGAATAAATGTTTCTCTATAAAAATGTTATGCGATATTTCCTCTAAGCAAAGTCATTGTTGATTGGTTTGTTTTACAGCCTATCAACCTCAATGTGTTATTTAATGCTGACAAGATTTTTATTGCTGGTAATATTTTTGTTCAAAAAAGTATTGCTGGTCTTAAAACCTATTTTTACACTTTCATAGCATTTTGATGCCAGTTAGGAGTTAACTATTTGCCCATAGCTGGGACCCTAACAGATGCTACTACCCTGGGTTGGGGTGGAGCTGGGAACACCAGAAATTAAGATCAGAGGCTTTGCTGTTAGATGTAGTTGTCATTGTTGATTCTCTTCAGTGAAGTTATACAACAAAAACATTACATACTGATTTCTGGTAAACCCTTTCTCGGGTTCCATCCCGGGATCAGGTCTATCCACAACCAGTTTTAAAATGTTTAATTGTCTGGTTCAATTCTTTAACTTAAGAAGAAAGTATATTTATAAACTATAGAGTTTACTGTTAGGGAATGACTTAAAGCGAATTAAACTATGAAATTATTTTTTAAATATTTTCATCAAGGTTTTATTTATTTTTCAAGAAAAAATAAAATTTATTTAAATTTAAAAAATATTAAATTTAACAAACCTTCTGTTATAAGATACTTAACAAAGGCTTTAATAAACAAATGTTAGAAATATATACCAAAGTATTAAGAAGGGAGGTAATACATGAATAGTTCCAATTAAGTTTATGGTCACTGTCACCTCCCTTTTTCTTTCTTTTTTTATATCAGATATAAAGGCAGTTTTCGGCAATTCCTTGAAGATCATCTTAGTGTTACTGCATCTTTGGAAACCAAAGTAGTAGGTGGATTCTCAAAGTCAGTAAGCATGGGTGTATGAATTTCAGCATTATCCAGTGGTTTATGATGGGTATCTGACTTACATTCATTTATGAAGGGATACTTTTGATACAAGTTCTGATATTTTAGAGTCGTTCTTTTCATACCTTTTTTTTTCAAAGTGTGGTTCACCGTAGACATGTTAAAATTTTTATGAACAAATCATAATTCTCTTTATTAAAAATCTTTCAAAAATAAAATGTAATTTTGCTCTTTCCGTATCTGTTGTCAGAATTTTTTTTTCTTTTCAAAGTGTGGTTCACCCTAGCCATATTTTCAATTTTCTGAACAAAACATTATTCACTGCAGTGAAATAAAACTTACTTTTTGAAATTGTGTGTACAAGTGCTCTATAGTTTGACAATTCCTTTAAGATCGTCTTAGTGTTACTGCATCTTTGGGAACCAAAGTAATAGGTGAAATCTCAAAGTCAGTAAGCATGGGCGTATGAATTTCAGTGATATCGAGTGGTTTATGATGGGTATATGACTTTCATTCATTTATTTCTGAAAGAGAGAATTATCCACTCTAATCTTTCAAGCAAGTAATTTCTATTTTAATTGTCAGATTGTTTTTTTTTATTCTTTCAGGCACGCAATTTCGGTTTTATTTTTAAATCTCTGCATCTTCATTGCCACATTCACAATTTTTTAACTGTTGTATGCTCCGGCTTTCTTCAGAGAATTGGAATTTCAATCCGAACGCTATATTTCATCCAGCGGGGTTGATTGTTCTAGTTCCATGTGCCATGACTCTTCTGGATGCCTCATTTATTTCCCTTTATTTCAACACTCCAAATTGGGGTTCATCACTGCTGTGGCCTGGTATTGAACTTACAAGTTTTGGGTCCAGTTACTGGATCTAACAAACAAAATGATCTGTGGACACAGGTCCCAGTGGATAAAGACATTGGTGAGCACAGGGCCGCAAATTGTGCTAAATAATTAAATGTATTCAAATTGAGAATAGATTTCACTTTACCATACTAATATAATACTACATTACAAATGATTTATAGTTTAGTTCACAAAATATTGTTTGTCTTCAGTTTGTGTACGCATATGTTTCAACTTAACTGACTTATCTGCAAATTCAGATCCACAAACTTTACAAGAATATGGTTTCTCTCCAGTGTGTGTACGTATATGTCTCATCAAATGAGATGAACATGAAAATGCACATTCACAAACTTCACAAGAATATGATTTCTCTCCACGGTGTGTAAGCATTTAACTCACCAAACGAGATTTCAATGAAAATGAAGGTCCACAAACCAAGTTTCTCTTGAATGTGTTTGACCTTATGTGACATATCCGAAAATGCAGATCCACAAATGTTACAAGAATATGGTTTCCCTCCACTGTGCATACGGATATGTCTCACTAAATTAGACTAGTGTAAAAAGGGAAAATCCAAACTTCACAAGATTATGGATTCTGTCCAGTGTGTGTACGCCTATGTCTCACTAAATCAGAATTTCGCGCAAACCCAGATTCACATACTTCACAAGAATATGGTGTCTCTCCAGTGTGTGTACGCATATGTTTGAGCTTATTTTGCTTACTTGAAAATGCAGATCCACAAATGTCACAAGAATATGGTTTCTCTCCAGTGTGTGTACGCATATGTTTGACTTTATATGACTTAGTTGAAAATGCAGATCCACACAAGTCACAAGAATATGGTTTCTCTCCAGTGTGTGTACGCATATGTATCACTAACTCAGATTTCTGTGTAAATGCAGATTCACATACTTCACAAGAATATGGTTTCTCTCCATGGTGTCTGCGCATATGTTTGGCCTTATCTGACTGACTTGAAAATGTAGATCCACAAATGTCACAAGAATATGGTTTCTCTCCAGTGTGTATACGCATATGTCTCACTAAATCAGGATTTCGTGTAAATCCAGATTCACATACTTTACAAGAATATGGTTTCTCTCCAGTGTGTGTATACATATGTTGGACCTTATGTGCCTTCCTTGAAAATGAAGATCCACAAATAACACAAGAATATGGTTTCTCTCCAGTGTGTGTATACATATGTTCGACCATATGTGCCTTCCTTGAAAATGCAGATCCACAAATGTCACAAGAATATGGTTTCTCTCCAGTGTGCGTACGCATATGTTGAACCTTACTTGACTTACTTGAAAATGCAGTTCCACAAATGTCACAAGCATATGGTTTCTCTCCAGTGTGTTTATTCATATGATTGTCCAATAGTGACTTCGTTGAAAATCCAGATCCACAAATTGTACAAGAATGAGGTTTCTCTCCAGTGTGAGTACGCACATGTCTCACTAAATAATGTTTGGATGTAAATGCAGATCCACATACTTCACAAGAATATGGTTTCTCTCCAGTGTGTCTACGCCTATGTTCGACCATATGTGGTTTACTTGAAAATGCAGATCCACAAATGTCACAAGGATATGGTTTCTCTCCAGTGTGTGTACGCATATGTGTCACTAACTGAGATTTATTTGCAAATGAAGATTCACATACTTCACAAGAATATGGTTTCTCTCCAGTGTGTGTACGCATATGTCTGACCTTATTTGACTTCTGTGAAAATGCAGATCCACAAATGTCACAAGAATATGGTTTCTCTCCAGTGTGTGTACGCATATGTATCACTAAATAAGAATTGCATGAAAATGCAGATTCACAAACTTCACAAGAATATGGTTTCTCTCCAGTTTGTATATGTGTACAATTGGCCATTTTTGACTTCCTTGAAAATACAGATCCACAAAGGTGTATAGTTTCCCTTCAGTCTGTAAACCAAAACATCTGTGAAAAAAAGGTATAAATCATATATTAATAGGGGCAGTGAGTTAAATAGGTAAGCTGAATGTATTATGAGGGATACATAAAATTAGTATTTCAATTTGCAACAGCAGCCACCAGTGAAGATCAATATATACAACACACATACATACACACAATAAACATACAAACACACACACATATATATATATATACACACATACATGCAATATACATATATATATATATATATACACACAGCATATATATATATATATACACACACAGCATATATATATATATATATACACACAGCATATATATATATATATATATACACACAGCATATATATATATACACACAGCATATATATATATATATATACACACAGCATATATATATATACATACAGCATATATATATATATATAGACAGCATATATATATATACACACAGCATATATATATATATATACACACAGCATATATATATATATATACACACAGCATATATATATATATATACACACACAATATACATACACACACAGCATATATATATATATATATACACACACACAATATATATATACATACACACACAATATATATACATACATACACAATATATATACATACATACACAATATATATATATATACATACACACACAATATATATATACATACACACACAATATATATATACACACACACACAATATATATATATACACACACACAATATATATATATATACATACACACACAATATATATACATATACATACACACACAATATATATACATATACATACACACACAATATATATACATACACACACAATATATATATATATATACACACAATATATATATATATATATATACACAAAATATATATATACACACACAATATATATATATATATACACAAAATATATATATACACACACACAAAATATATATATACATACACACACACAAAATATATATATATGCATACACACACACAATATATATATATGCATACATACACACAATATATATATACATACACACACACAATATATATATACATACACACACACAATATATATATACATACACACACACAATATATATATACATACACACACACAATATATATATACATACATACACAATATATACACACATACACACACAGTATATATATATATATATGGGTTTTGTCTATTATATATACATTAATACAGGCTCTAACTTGGGACCAGAGAAAATCTCTCTTATATCCTTGTTTCTCTCATATCCAGGTTACACTGTACAGATATATATATATATATACATATATATACAAACACATATACATATACAGCTATATATATATACAAACACACATACATATACAGCTATATATATATACAAACACACATACATATACAGCTATATATATATACAAACACACATACATATACAGCTATATATATATACAAACACACATATACCGATATATATATATACAAACACACATATACATATATATATATACAAACACATATACATATACAGATACATATATATATACAAACACACATATACATATACAGATACATATATATATATACAAACACACATATACATATACAGATACATATATATATACAAACACACATATACATATACAGATACATATATATATATACAAACACACATATACATATACAGATACATATATATATATACAAACACACATATACATATATACAAACACACATATACATATAGATACGTATACAGATATATACATATACACAGATATATGTGTGTGTGTGCGTGTGAACACATGTGCACATCAAGTGCTTCAGACCCTAGCTGCAAACTTCAGCTGGGCGTCATGCTCCAGCAAAGTTTCGGCTCATTAAGCTCAGTACCTCTCCACATGGTTGGTCCGCAACAGCTGGATGATATTACGTTGCAACCAGCCAATGATTGATGGATGCGACTCGATAAGAATTTTTGTGTAATCCGTACACTGTTTTCCACCGCTTTGTCGCTGCAAGTTTTTATCACCTTATCCAGCTTTTGGATCCCAGCACACTCGAGGAATCTCTTTAAGGAGGCAGCAGGAAATCCTCTACAACAAACCTCAAATGGCACCAGGGTGCAGCCATATCCTCTCTCATGGACTCTAGCAACCAGTTCCTCATACCAAAGCAACTTTCTTTCATGGGCCTCTTCAATCCCTTCTTCCCCTGCCACTGTCAGTTTACCAAGCAACAGATGTTGCTTCTCGATATCAATTAAGACCCGATCTGGTCTCAGTCCAGACACGACAACCTCCACTGGCAGTGTAGCATCAACCAACACTCTCCATTTCCTTGAGTCCTCCGACCTGGTCTTCTGCCTTGTGTCAGTCACACCTTGCTACAAGAAGGCAATCTTTCACAGGTCCGTTTAGGATATGCTAGCACTTCTCACGGCTGATGTGATGACATCCAGAACCAAGTCATGTCTGAAGGTGTACCAGCCGTTCAGGCAGGCTGACGGTTTGTGGCACAGGTTTCCATAAGCACCACACAACCGGCAGGAGGGTGACTCCTGCACTCCTCATCTCTTCCAATTTGCCAGTGATGCTGCCACATCATTTGCTGCCTGTATGAGGAACCTCAAATGTCCTGTGCATAGATGCCACCAATCAGACGAACTGATCTGAACACCCAATTAAGCCACTGACCCTGCTGGACAGTCTGCACTACTCCCCTTCAAGCTTTCGAACCCCCTATTCCTGTATCTTGTGTTACTCCTGTCTATTGGCCTCTGACCAGAATATCTCCCTCTCAACTAGATCAAGTCCAGCACGTCCCTTCCTTGTAAAACCTTGAACTTCTGCCTGCTTTACCATCACTTCCACTGCTGACATTACATCTGACACTCTCCACTTTCTTCTAGTCTTCATCTCTGGCACATTTTTTCGGATTACAGCATCCCTAGATTCACACAGCATGGACTGCAATCTAACCTTTGTAAGTAAGAGGTAACTGAAGGCCCCCTGAGCTGCCATACAAAACGGCTGGCGACAGAATCCTTGCAACACCAAGCCACTTCCGTATGCAAATTTTCCTCTGAATTCGAGACAGTGCCACCTCATATATAGTCAGCGGCCACATTAGTCTCGGCATCAATCCAAAATGTATACACCACATTTAAATTTTCGGGGAAGCCCACATTGGTCTATTCTTCGCAGACCCACCTCTGCTTGTTACTGGATTTCGATCCCACGGTGACGATCTGTCACATAGAAATTATACCACCTCCCAATACTCTTCACACCTTGCTCCTGCACTGTTGGTATCCTTTCACCTGTGATGGAAAACACTTCATGTATAACAGACCCTCCCTTCATAGACAGTGACCTGCTTTCTGTACTTCAATCAGTTCATGCAGTATGAACTGATTGAAGTACATAGCCAGACAATCCCTGAGTCTCTGTGGAACATAGAACTCCAACATGTCATACGGAACTGAACCATACACATTATTAGCAAGATCTAGCCAGATGACATGAATATTCTTCCTCTCAATTTTAGCCTCACAGATCTTCGCCCAAATCCTTGACAAATGTTCCAACCATCCTGGAAATCCCAGGGCTCCTGCCTTTTTAATACTAGTGTCTATATAGTTATTCCCAAACAGGTAACCCATTAATCTCCTGGCAAAAACCGTAAACACCTTTCCTTCAATAACTAAGTGTCAATGAATTATCCTCCTTTGGTATATACACCCCATCAGCTCGACACCAACAGTCCAGAACATCACCAACTTCCCAAATCTTTACAAGAAGCCTCCACAAACACCTCAGTAGCCCGGGACACCTCTTGTAGACAGCATATGTCACCCCATTAGGACCACCCACAGAAAATGCTCTTGACCTCTGTACAACTCCTTGGACCTCCTTCCAAGTCACTGGAGACCCATCGGAAGCTACTTTAGGCTTGAATAAAACCTGGCATCATCTTGGCTGGGACCTCCCTGCTGGCATCCGAGTACGTCTTCATAAGGTATCTCTCTAGCTCCTCCTGCTCGACACACAACGCTCCGCTAGTCTTCTCCCTAAAAAACAACTGCTTCGTGAAGCGGAATAAACTTTCTGGGAATGACTTCCGGGCCTTAACGGCCTTCTTTCACTTTTTGACAAGCCGTTCCGCTCTACTTAGCTTGCTAATGCGCTTCCTTATGTCTTCCAGGATTGGTTTGATTTCCTCTGCACTCTGCTCGTAACCTTCGCATCTCATTCCTCAATGACTGGATGGTTCTCTACCGCCGACTTAGCTGCACTGGAGATAAGGACTTAGCTTTCACTTCCTTTAACCCAAACCTGGTTACCCCATAGTCACTGATCATCTCCCCAAGCTGGTGGACGTTCCTTCCTGGACTGTCTGAATGGCTACTGATAAGTCTCCATCCATCTCTGACCAGGCCCTATCCACAGAGGAAGGCCACTTGATAATTCGGGGACTAAATTCAGCTTCGAAAAAACAATCCTGCAAGACACTGTGGTGTTCATCCAGACCCCGACACTGTGACAACTTAATGACTACTGCAGTGCACTTTTTTGCCATTGAATCACCGCCACATTTCATCTTTGTTTGGTGTTTCTTGTGACCCTTCACCGACTTGAAGGCACTTTTACAGCCATCACATTCCTTCTGGCTCTCACAGCCGTCATTACCAGATTGTCTATTTTCGTACCCATTGTAACTGTAGCAAGTCACATGGTTTTACATCCAAGATGAAAGGTAACTCTACCTGATATATGTATATACCTATATATATATACATACATATACACATACATACATAAAAAGATTAAATTAATTAAAGAAAAAAAAATATAATCAGTTTCGAGTGTTCAAAGCTTTCCTAAAATTAAGTAAGGAAGTGGGGGCAACTATTCTGAAAGTTTCATTACAATCTGACAATTTGATTTTTGAAAGAATTTCCAAATTAATGCTTTTCAAATGAAAAAAGCACTAAAAAAAAAAATAATGCTACCTTTGACCTAAAAAAAAAAATTTTCAAACAAAATTTGAAACGTGTTCTTAGAATGGAATAAAAAAGTATTTCTAAAAATATTAGGTAAAATTGGCTTTTTAACACCCGCGCTAAATATCTCTTAAAATTTTTACATATCGAGATAATACCGTATGTACATGACCAACAAGAAGTCCGATTTTTTTTTTTTGTCGATAACTCCAAAACGATAGGTTTCTTCATAATTTAAGACGATTTGTGAAAATTTTAAGAGATATTCAAAACATAAACAGTTTTCTATAAACCTTGTCAGACATAAAAATCATTTGCATTGATAGACAGAGAATTTCACATCGGCTTACCTCTTAGCCACGCAGATGTCACTACAATAACGCATGCGCTTTAAGAGACGGTGTCAAGCGGTGTACGTCCCCTTGTGATAATATATCCACAAACGATAAGGGAGGTAATTCGCAATCACGGAGACACCAATCAAATTATATCTACATTTTTAGACATTTTATTTTTCACAAACATACATCATTATTGGTGATAAAAGGTGAAAAACTGCTTACAATTTAATATCTAATCAACAACTGTTAACTCTTTTAAAATCTAAAAACAAATGAAATAAAAAGAAAGCTAATTTTCTGAGAAAACCTGTACCAACAGACTGTGCAAAAAACTGGTCCGGCGGCAAGAAGGTCAAACTTTTGCTAAGGAAACTAGGCGCTGTCGAAGACCCTGACAATTTTAAATGCTTGCTATTTGTTCAAGGGTTAGTGTCAATCACTGTCAACTGTGGATTCGTCCACGACAGCGAGGAAATACACTCTTCCTGTTACGATTTTACCAACATCATGTACAGAAAATAATCAACTGGCATTCATTGGTTAATCACCTTCAAACTAGCTTGCTGATTGGTCAGTATCGACCAATCAGATCGCTCACACGCGCAACATCAATTTAGGCGCCAACTCAAACGTGATACAGCGAAGATACCAACACGTGTGATTCTCGCTCTCTCTGTTTCGACACAAAACCGTGTTAGTAATAATGTGGAATCGTCCATGTTATTTTAAACACCACTGTTATGGGAACAATCTATTCTTTACACCCACGTAAAATTAAGCTTATCCAATGAAAACTTCATATTTCCAATCAGAGAATTCTATTGACTTATACAGCTCGAAAATTTGAAAGCTCACGTTGTTGTAGTAGTTAAGTCCCTTGTATAACTCAGAAGTTGAGAATAGTTATTGCCCTTAGTTAATTGATGAATTTCCTGTAATGGCGTTTCAAAAATAAAGTGTCGCAGTTAGCTCCTCCTCATTTCCTTAACCCGTCAACAGGGGTCTCTCTCTCCCGGGAGTATAAATACTGGCTGACCTTTCGCCTCTTTCTCTCTTTTCTCTGCTTACGCGCACGTGCGAGCAACTATTTCGACTTCGGCCGCGGGCCGCAACCTCGCACGTGAGGCGAGGTATACAAAACTTTCTCTTAAAATGTCCAATATGTGAACTCTTATACACAACCAGCGTTTCCCATATTCTGGGAACACGCTAAAACAAAATTCACCCGTACGGACATTCAACTCAACACACACACAACTTTCCATACAGACTGTAATTTTATTCATGTCTTCAATGTATTTGTAATTCGTGTTTTAATCTATTTGTTATTAATATATATTTGTTCGCATACATGTATATCGGTCTTGTTTGTTTCTTTGGACTCCATTAACGTCCAACATTCTTATGTAGCTGGACCGGCCAGCGGAAGCCATAACCTAGAGATAACGCATCTTCTCTTCTCACATTCACACACCGCATGGTCCACAACAAAAGCATGTGATTACTCAGCTCTCGCCTTATCCGTTCATTATCGTAGCCATCCTATCCGATAACCCCCCACAACATAACATGGTTTTCTCCTCGAGGATTAAAAAAAAAGACGAAAACGTGCGTAGGTACCAAACACTAAGGTAAGATAATTATCTTTATACCAAAGCAATAAGATTTAGTATGGCAGCTTCATCTCAAGTACCTCCACCAACAATAGATTGGTCCAGCGCAAACTTTGCCAAATCTATGGACAGATTTATTCGGCAAGTCAGGCTCCATTTTGAAGGCCCCATGCATAAAGTTGACGACGACGTCAAGCTTAGATATCTTTTGCTATGGGCCGGTGTCGAGGGACAAGAAATAAGTAACACATTTGTTTTTCGGCATGAAGAAGAAAGGACCGTCGAAACATACATTAAATACTTTTAGACAGTATGCGAACCCAAGGTCGAATTCTCGCGTGGCAAGACACGAACTGCTGCAGTGCAGACAAAATTCAGACGAATCGGCACACTCATTCTTGAAACGGCTTCGCCAAATAGCCAAACAATGTGAATACGACCAACTGGTGGAAGACACCCTTATAGTCGATTCGGCATTTATCTAAAGTCAGCGCAGAAATCCTTAATTAAGGAAGGTAATGATCTGACTATAGCAAAAGCGCTACGCATAGTAGAGACAGAGGAGGTGACTTGCAAGCAAGTTGAAGCTATACGCATCCCAGTAGAAGAGAGCAGTACGCATGCAATTCAGGCTAAGAATAATAAAAAGCCAACACGGTGTGGATATTGTGGCAAAGGACATCCTCGAGGAGAGTGCCCAGCAAAAGGAAAGTCATGCATGAGATGCAACAAAAAGGGACATTTTGCTAATGTTTGCCGCTCCAAGACGGGAGATAAAAAAACATGCAAGTAAAAGAGTGACGCAGTCACGGTGGCACAAAGACAGGAGAATCCACACGGCGGCACAAAATGAAAGTAATGCTAGTGGTTCGAGTGAAGATATATATTTCCACTCCATTCAGCAGAATACAAAACCAGTTCCAATGCCAAGATCAAATTGGAAAGGAAATTTAAATGAAAGAAAGAAAATCATTCAGGAATTCCCCGATGTATTCTATTGGTTGTCTACCTGGTGAATATACCATTCATGTGGACCCAGAAGTACCACCAGTTGTACACCCACCTCGATGAATCCCGATAGCTCTAAAAGAGAAGTTGAAAATGGAATTGGACTCCTTAGTAGCCCAAGGCATAATATCCCCTGTGACAGAAACAACACCATGGGTGAATTCATTTGTTTGTGTAACCAAAACCAATGGTTCGGTCAGACTATGCCTAGACCCTCGTGACTTAAACAAAGCAGTGCGCAGATCACATTACGTCAATCCGACATTTGAGGACATCACTGCTGAGCTAAATGGCGCAAGATGGTTTACAACCGTTGACATCAAATCTGGATACTGGCACCTAAACCTGGACGAGAATTCAAGAAGACTTACGACATTTATAACACCATATGGTAGATACATGTTCAACAGTTTTCCCATGGGAGTAAAAATGCGCCCAAGATGAATTTCAGAGAGCCATGAAGAAGAATTTTGGTGACCTTAGAAACGTCCTTTCTATATGTGATGACATAATCGTATATGGATTCGAAGAAGATGGTAGTGATCATGACGAAGCACTGAAGCAAGTAATGCTTAGGGCAAGAGAAAAAAAACTGTAAGTTCAACTCAGAGAAATTTGTGGTAAAGACATCTGAAATACCCTTTTTCGGTCATATCATCTCGAAACATGGTATCAAACCAGATCCTAAGAAAGTAGAGGCGATTATGCAAATGCAACCACCCGAGGATGTAAAACAGCTAACCAGTTTTCTAGGATTGGTTAATTAAATTCTCACCACGACTTGCAACCTTGACTAAACCCCTTCGTGACTTGATATCTAAAAGAAATGATTTCACGTGGTCAACCAAGCAACAGAAAATATTTGAGGAAATCAAAGAAGAAATCGGAAGAAATACAACACTCCGATATTTTGACCCGAAGGAATCTATTGTGTTACAGGTGGATGCATCGACCGCAGGTTTAGGCGCGGCTCTGCTACAAAAGGGAATGCCAGTGGCTTTTGCAAGCAAGACACTGTCAGGCCCAGAAACTCGATACTCAAACATCGAGAGGGAAATGTTAGCCATCGTTTTTGGCTTGGAGAGATTTCACCATTATGTGTGGGGTCACAAAATAATCATCCACACAGATCATAAGCCATTAGAATCGATAGCGCTAAAGAACCTATCACGAGCACCTACAAGACTTGCGAGAATGCTACTGAAAGTGGAAGGATATGACTTCATTGTGAAATATACCCCAGGAAAAACAGTACCAATTGCAGACTGCCTATCACGAGTATCACCTAGACCTAGCAAGCACATTGAAGGAATTGACCTCAATATCCACAGTATGATGACCTACTTTAATGTTTCACCAACCAGAATGGAGACCATCCGAGTTGAGACGTTGCAAGACCCATTACTAAAAGAACTTGTGAATATTGTCATGTCCGGCTGGTCTACCAATCGAGCTGACTGCCCAAGCTACCTTTTACCGTTTTGGAACTTTGAGATTGGGATTCAAGATGGTATTTTGCTTAAGAGCAACAAAATCATAATACCAGCCTCCCTGCAAAGAGGTATATTAGAACTCCATGCATCACACCAAGGAGTTGAGAAAACCAGATTAAGAGCTCGGTCAGTTTTATACTGGGTAGAGATGAATAAAGACATTGAGGATATAGTGCTTAATTGTCACACCTGCCAAAAGTATCAGGCAAGTATCCCTGCCGAATCGATACACCAGCATGAGACCCCTACTTACCCTTGGCAATACGTCAGCACAGATTTATTCTGAATGACTGGGAGGGAATATCTGCTTCTAGCGGACCAGTACAGCCGAAGTCCATTGATACGACGCCTCCACTCCACCTCATCAGCAGCCGTCATCAAAAATATAAAGGCAATATTTGAGGAACGAGGTGTACCGGAAATTCTATACTCGGACAATGGTCCACATTTCACGAGCAAGGAATTTAAGGTCTTTTCCAGATCGTACAACTTCCTACACAAGACATCATCTCCACATTACTACTGAAGGCACAAGAAACTGGACAAGACAGTTATCTAGCGATGATGGCATACAGAGCCACACCAATGTCTGCGAACATCAACTCTCCAGCAGAATTGCTCAATGGCCGACAAATACGGACACCACTAGTATCCAAGCAGCAACTCGGCGATGAGCAGACAAGAACAGCATTACAAGGAGAGATCAAAGAACTGTTATGACAAGCAGCATAACAGACAACACCCACCTCTACATGCGGGGCAGAGAGTCTATGTCCAGCATGAGAAAACAAAGCTATGGGAGCCCGGAATCATTCAGCGTTCTGCTGCGGCACCGAGATCATACATAGTTGAGTCTACAAGTGGTAACATCTGCCGAAGGAATAGGCAATTCATCAGACCAGCCAAAAGAAGCTAAATACTTGAAGATAGATCTGATCAACCACACACATCTGAAGAAATTGCATCACAAAGGGAACTGCACATCAGCAATGTCCCAACACCACACACACTTCAGAACAGGTCATCACCAGACCTTAGCCAGAGGAGGAGGTCTGAGGACCAGGCATCACCTACACGGATAAAGCAGCCGACCACTGTATCACACACCAGTGAATCCTGTAGATCTACCCCCAAGCCAAGAAGATCCTGAAGATGTATAAAGGCCCCACAGAGACTAGATCCTAAAGCTCCCCACGCTCTTAGACAAACAGACACTATATTCTCCCATTAACAAGGAAACATTTTTTTTTGTTAAATAATTAGATGAGTTCACTCTCATTTGAAGAAGGGAGATGTTGTAGTAGTTAAGTCCCTTGTATAACTCGGAAGTTGAGAAGAGTTATTGCCCTTAGTTAGTTGGTGAATTTCCTGTAATGGCGTTTCAAAAATAAAGCATGTGATTACTCAGCTCTCGCCTTATCCGTTCATTATCGTAGCCATCCTATCCGATAACCCCCCCACACACACAACATAACAAGGGACAGAAGTAAAAGGGGCCAATGAGCATACATACCCTAGCTAAGTTTACTGGAAAATGAAACTAAAGAATTTAGTGATTGTGGGGGTTTTATTACTAACACGATTTTGTTTAGTTTCTTGTAAATAGTTATTTGTCTCATATTGTAATTACTCATTGGGGTTACTTTTTAAAATTTTAAATTCTTATTTTATTCCCCTCCCCCCACAAACGATAAATTGTACATATGGGGTCTAGTTAGTATTTTCATAGAGTCATTGAGGTATTATGGTGGGTGTGGTAAGAAAGGTAAGTAAGAATGTATTGTTTTGGTGCAAGAAATATTGTTAGTATGACTGGCTCAGCGTTTGTGGTTAGCTAAGTTTAGAAGTTAAGACAGAAGACCGACCTTTTCCCCATTCCTCACTTCGGCCTTGTGCCACATTTTCTGTTATACACAGAAATAAATAATCTCTCTGTTTCGGATGCGGACTCTCGAACCTAACTTCTCTACGTCACAACACCACTGCCAAAATGTGACCCTTAAAGAACTCCCGTCTTCACTAATGCAGTCAGACGTAAAAGAACTTTACAATAATTCATGCAAGTATAATTCCAGCATCTTTTATCCAACTTGCACAATACACAGTTCTAAACATACTCAATCTTCTAAACTGCATTTTAATAATCAACTTATTCGTTGAGTCTAGGTACAAATATTACCTAATCAAAGAGACGTAACTGCGTCTCACTTTTCAGTTCAAATCACATGCATGTATATTCAACACTTAATAAATTCAGTTGTTATATTTTCAACTCTACGTTTTGTCTTGTATTTCACCATTGTTATTTCACGTCAAATATAATTTGCATTGTTCCACCACATTGGATAGCGACCTCCAGCATAATGGCATAATCCTTTCCACACATTTCCTAGACAAAAATAAAATAATTGTGGCGAACAGCCCT
Source organism: Acanthosepion esculentum (assembly GCA_964036315.1). Classification (NCBI taxonomy): domain Eukaryota; kingdom Metazoa; phylum Mollusca; class Cephalopoda; order Sepiida; family Sepiidae; genus Acanthosepion; species Acanthosepion esculentum. Next base: position 2,243,268 of record OZ038479.1, on the reverse strand, counting down.
ACACACACGCACAACAAATATGGCTAAAAGCCATCACACTCTCTATCATACATAGGGCCCATTCCGCTCCACAACTAAAGACACTGAAATCCGAAGAAGGGTTTTATGCCAAAGATATTGAAATAGGCGGCTTGTCGCACATTACAAAGTGCGTCACAAAAAAAAGTGAGGAAAGAAAAAACATCACTCCTAACCGATATTACACATGTCGATAATTACATTCATATAAGCCTTTATAAGGATTGTCCTTAGAAAAATAATTTTTTCGTTGTAGAAAAAAAGGACATAAAAAACCCACTGTAAAACCTAATTTAAAAAACGCAGTAATCAAGATGAGTGAAAAGGTCCGAAAAGCAGTAAAAAGGCCGTTAACTAAGTAAGCTTCCGCGCATTATTAATCAAGGCAAACGTATAATCAATGCCTGAAATGATTAAAAAAAATGAAGTTTTCCTTCTTTTTTTTTTTCAATGAATTTTTAAAATAAAATTGTCATGAAAGTTTCCTTTAAAATCTGACAAACTAAAATATAAATTATGAGCCTGGAAAGGTAAAAAAAATATTTTTCCAATGACTTTTTTTTAATATTTCAAAGTTTTCAATGGATTCTCTAAAGAATTTAAATCAATTTAATAAAAAAACATTATTCAATAAAGCTTTACTTCTGCAAAGAAACAATACTTTTAATTGGAAAAGGAATTTATACCAATTAAATAATAAAAAAAACTACTCATTCATTCGAAGCTTCATTTTAAAAAAAAAGTGCATTTTAAAATAACCTTCGCGAAAATTTTGCGTAGTAATCAAGGTGAGTGAAAAGGTCCGAAAAGCAGTAAAAAGGCCGTTAACTAAGTAAGCTTCTGCTCATTATTACTCAAGGTAAACATATGTAAACAATGCCAGTAATGGCGGTCGGACAACACGAAAGAGATCGAAATTTCATTGTCGATAAATCCTAAACGGTAATCAAGGACAAACATTTAATGTCGTTTTTGAAATAATAACACCATAATAGAACATTTTCAAAATATTAGCTTACATAAAATATAACAGTTTATCTGTTTCCCTACCATAAGGAAAACCAAATCAGACGAAACAAGTAAGTAATGTTTTCTTTTCTTTGTTTGCAGAGGAAGTTTTTAAATTAAACTTAAATCTTTTTAAATCTGCGATAAAATTTTATCTTTTATTAAATCTAAAATTATTTAAAATTCCGAAAAACTGATTTTTAATCCATTTAAAAAAAAAAAAATTATTCATTTATTTTTTAATTTCTAATTTTTATGTTCGATAATCCCCCCCCCCCTTAAAAAACATCAGGAAAAAAGGCGCCAAACTTAATAAAAAAAAAAACAAGAAAGATTTATCGTTTAAAATGTTTGTTATTATTAAGAGGAAAGACCACCAAATTATTTTTTAAATTTTTTTATTCTTTTTTAACATGTTTGAAATTTTGGTTGAAAATCTTTTTTTTGTTTTTTTTCCTTCTTGTTTTTTACCTCAGCTGTCGCGAAATTTATTTAGATTTTTAATGCATTTTTCAATTAATTTCGAAATTTTTCACAATTTAAATTCTAACAAGTACCACACGCAGTATTTGAACGAACATTTGAGATCTTTCTTTGCTTGCATGTATAAAAATCTCTTTATTGTTGGATCTCTAACCACTGTGTTTTTAGTCATTTCTTGCAATGCAAATTGTCCTTGTATTCTTTATTTGATCTGTGTTGTGGGATAAATGCATTATAAGCACGCATTACATAATCTTTGCCTGTACATAAATTTACCTTCTGATACATTCACTCAGTTACAACCCGCAATACTGGGGGTGGGTGTAAATATAAAAAAAAATATTTCTGCCGTGACTTTAATAAAAAAAAAAAAACATATTTATAATAATTTCGATCATCTGTGAATAGTTTTTTAAAGTTTCATTAACATCCGACAATTATTTTTATTTTTGCAAGATTTTCCAAATTAATGTGTGTCATACAAAAAAAAACGTGCTAAAAATTGTATGTTATTTTACTAGTTCCGGTGATACAAAGAGAAACAAGGTTTTTTTTAATCAAAATTTAGAATGTTCTAAGAAAGAAGTAAAATTTTAAAAAAATAATTAAAAAAAACTTTGGTCTTTCATCTTCATAATAACATAAGCATTTAGACGATAAAATTTTGTTTTAGTCAAGTTTGGCGTCTTTTTTATCATGCTATGCCATTTTTTTAGCGATTTCGTGGAGTATCCTATACGGTATTGTAAATGTTTTGGCGTAGTGTTAATTTGAAATGTACCTTATTTTTTTTATTCAGTCTCATATATGCTTAAGAGGAATTTTCTAATATGTAAGCAAGAACTCAAGTCCCACCTGATACATTTATAATAGTACCCTTGTTTTTCTTCTCTTCCCCCTTGTTTTTCTCCTCCCTTTTTCACATCCTCCCCCTCCTCCCTTCTTTGCATCCTCCCCCTCCTTCCTTTTTCACATCCTCCTCCCCCCTTTCTCACATACCTAGTTTCAGCATCAATTAGGTAAAGTATCTACATTTTCCATGTTGAATTTTGAAAACAATAACTGCAGAGAAGATATATTGTTGCTCATTTTGCTATAAAGATGCATTGGTGGTAATTTTTTATATATTGTGTTTTTACTATAAAAAGGTACTTTTATACATTCATAGTTTTGTTTCGAGGGCGTTCTATTTTCCCATATGTGGGACGCTGACAGGTTCTACAAATCCCAGTATAAATGGACCTGGGAACAACATGTACCATGCCCCTCAAAACCTTATCAGAGGCCTTGTGTTGGATGTAGTTTACCAGAATAACCTGCACTATGTTAGTTTAGGATCTCATGGAGAACACCTTTTTTTTTTTTATGATCATGATACGGGTGTATTTTTTGTAAAAATGCGCTATTATAGTGAAGGGCTTCTTATAACGGCAAGAATATTATAAATGTTTTGGCGTAGGGTTAATTGAAATGTACGATACTTTTTTTATGCAGGCTTAAGAGGAATTTTCTAATATGTAAGCAAGAACTCAAGTCCCACACTGATGCATTTATAATACCCTTGTCTTTCTTCTCTTCCCCCTTCTTCGCCCTCCTCCCTTTCTCGCCTATTCTTCGCCCTCCTCCCTTTCTCGCCTATTCTTCGCCCTCCTCCCTTTCTCGCCTATTCTTCGCCCTCCTCCCTTTCTCGCCTATTCTTCGCCCTCCTCCCTTTCTCGCCTATTCTTCGCCCTCCTCCCTTTCTCGCCTATTCTTCGCCCTCCTCCCTTTCTCGCCTATTCTTCGCCCTCCTCCCTTTCTCGCCTATTCTTCGCCCTCCTCCCTTTCTCGCCTATTCTTCGCCCTCCTCCCATACTCGCCTATTCTTCGCCCTCCTCCCTTTCTCGCCTATTCTTCGCCCTCCTCCCTTTCTCGCCTATTCTTCGCCCTCCTCCCTTTCTCGCCTATTCTTCGCCCTCCTCCCTTTCTCGCCTATTCTTCGCCCTCCTCCCTTTCTCGCCTATTCTTCGCCCTCCTCCCTTTCTCGCCTATTCTTCGCCCTCCTCCCTTTCTCGCCTATTCTTCGCCCTCCTCCCTTTCTCGCCTATTCTTCGCCCTCCTCCCTTTCTCGCCTATTCTTCGCCCTCCTCCCTTTCTCGCCTATTCTTCGCCCTCCTCCCTTTCTCGCCTATTCTTCGCCCTCCTCCCTTTCTCGCCTATTCTTCGCCCTCCTCCCTTTCTCGCCTATTCTTCGCCCTCCTCCCTTTCTCGCCTATTCTTCGCCCTCCTCCCTTTCTCGCCTATTCTTCGCCCTCCTCCCTTTCTCGCCTATTCTTCGCCCTCCTCCCTTTCTCGCCTATTCTTCGCCCTCCTCCCTTTCTCGCCTATTCTTCGCCCTCCTCCCTTTCTCGCCTATTCTTCGCCCTCCTCCCTTTCTCGCCTATTCTTCGCCCTCCTCCCTTTCTCGCCTATTCTTCGCCCTCCTCCCTTTCTCGCCTATTCTTCGCCCTCCTCCCTTTCTCGCCTATTCTTCGCCCTCCTCCCTTTCTCGCCTATTCTTCGCCCTCCTCCCTTTCTCGCCTATTCTTCGCCCTCCTCCCTTTCTCGCCTATTCTTCGCCCTCCTCCCTTTCTCGCCTATTCTTCGCCCTCCTCCCTTTCTCGCCTATTCTTCGCCCTCCTCCCTTTCTCGCCTATTCTTCGCCCTCCTCCCTTTCTCGCCTATTCTTCGCCCTCCTCCCTTTCTCGCCTATTCTTCGCCCTCCTCCCTTTCTCGCCTATTCTTCGCCCTCCTCCCTTTCTCGCCTATTCTTCGCCCTCCTCCCTTTCTCGCCTATTCTTCGCCCTCCTCCCTTTCTCGCCTATTCTTCGCCCTCCTCCCTTTCTCGCCTATTCTTCGCCCTCCTCCCTTTCTCGCCTATTCTTCGCCCTCCTCCCTTTCTCGCCTATTCTTCGCCCTCCTCCCTTTCTCGCCTATTCTTCGCCCTCCTCCCTTTCTCGCCTATTCTTCGCCCTCCTCCCTTTCTCGCCTATTCTTCGCCCTCCTCCCTTTCTCGCCTATTCTTCGCCCTCCTCCCTTTCTCGCCTATTCTTCGCCCTCCTCCCTTTCTCGCCTATTCTTCGCCCTCCTCCCTTTCTCGCCTATTCCTCCTTTTTTGCATCCCCCTCCTCCTCTCTTCACATCCTCCCCTCCTCCCTTTCTCACCTATTCCTCCTTTTTTGCATACCCCTCCTCTCCTCTTCACATCCTCCCCTCCTCCTTTTCTCACCTATTCCTCCTTTTTTGCATACCCCTCCTCTCCTCTTCACATCCTCCCCTCCTCCTTTTCTCACCTATTCCTCCTTTTTTGCATACCCCTCCTCCCCTCTTCACGTCCTCCCCCTCCTCCCTTTCCTGTGCCACTTAGGTAAACACCATTTGAGAGATAAAATTTGGTAATTTTAAAGCAATGGCAAAAGGGAAAAAAAAATTCATTTTGCATATCAAAAAAGGTGGAAATAGGATTTCTTTATTTAAAACCCAACCCAGGATTCTTGCAGTGCGATGACCCTGGTAGGATGGGGGAATGACTGACGGGTGGAAGCAGCTGGTACATTTCTGATTTTATAAACTGGATTGGGCTGGGAAAAATGTGCGGATGAGAATTTAAAATGATAATTTGAATTAATGAGCAGAAACCAAGCCCTGCCACGCTGTTAGAAACCCCATAAAAATAGTTTTGTGATGTCAACAAATACACATTATCACTTTCATAATGCTCGTCATAGAAGAGACTTTGTAATTTACAACTATAGTGATGCCGTTGAGCAATACTGGAGTCAGACGCGTTCAAATAACACTCACACTAATAGTACTTGCTTATTATATTGGTGTGGAGAAAGCACCTCTTTGTTCTACATGAAAATTGGCAATTAATTGTGTTACCTTGGTGGATATACCTGTATCACCTGCATGAAAGTTAACAGCCATTTATTATTATATGTTCAATATTCTTTAATCAATATCTATCAAAAACATAGTTTAATTCTGGCAGCTTCTTCCAAACCCAGTCAATGACGGGTATTTCTGCTAGTTTTGTAAATATGGCCAGGCAGAATTGGTTGCCCACTTTCAATTATTCTGTACTTGTCCGAACACAGTGAAGTTCCGTTCATCTAGAAATATCAAAGTAAAAATAAATAATAGTATTAAAGAAATAAATAATTAATTGCTGAAATAGATTTGAGGGATTATTAATAATTAAGAATATTTGAATAAATTTAATGAAGAAACAATTAGCATTGGGTTTCATTTCTAGGATATGGAATCTTAATTGAAATTACAGAAAATAATTACTAAAAATTCATTGAAGGATTCTTAATTGAAACTAAAAAATAATGACTTGAGATATAATTAACTAATTTATAATTTCCTCAGGTTATATGGAATCATTTTACCCATAATATATAATTCATTCAAGTAAACAATTATAAAAATTATTTCATTTTTCACTATGGGATTTATATTCCAATTCGTAACTATTAGCTTAATAAATAATTCAGTTGCTTTTCCCATGTCATTTTTCAACTCTAGGGTATGGACTGTCATTGATACTCTCATGCAGGGAGTGTTAGCAAAGAATCTTCTCTTTTACTAGGCTCTGATTAAAATAAAACACCTATTAAAAATTAATTCATTTTTACTGTGTGATTTTTTATTCCAATTAGCTTAGTAAATAATTCAGTTGCTTTCCCATTTCATTTTTCAACTCTAGGGTATGTACCGTCATTGATACTCTCATATAGGGGGCCTTAGCAAATGATCTTCTCTTCTTCTAGGCTCTGATTAAAATAAAACACATATTAAAAATTATTTCATTTTTACTATGGGATTTATATTCCAATTAGCTTAGTAAATAATTCAGTTGCTTTTCCCATGTCATTTTTCAACTCCAGAGTATGTACTGTCATTGATACTCCCATGCAGGGGGTCTTAGCAAAGGGTCTTCTCCTCTTCTCGGCTCTGATTAAAATAAAACACATATTATCAATTATTTCATTTTTACTATGGGATTTATATTCCAATTCGTAACTATTAGATTAATAAATAATACAGTTGCTTTTCCCATGTCATTTTTCAACTCTAGGGTACGTAATGTCATTGATACTCTCATGTAGGTGGCCTTAGCAAATGATCTTCTCTTCTTCTAGGCTCTGATTAAAATAAAACACATATTAAAAATTTTCATTTTTATTATGGGATTTATATTCCAATTCGTAACTATTAGGTTAATAAATTATTCAGTTTCCTTTCCCACGTCATTTTTCAACTCCAGGGTATGTACTGTCATTGATACTCCCACGCAAGGGGTCTTAGCAAAGAATCTTCTCCTCTTCTAGGCTCTGATTAAAATAAAACACATAGTAAAAATTGTTTAATAGGTGTTTTATTTCAATTTTCAACTATTACTTTGATAAAAGCTTCAGCTGCTTTCTCAGATCAATTATCATCACTTGTGTTTGTGCCATTGCTGACATTCCCTTCTTGGGAGACTTAGCAAAGGATCTTCTCTTAGGCTCTGAGGAAAATGATGCTTTGATTATATTTATATTTAGTTGCATTCCCAGATCAATTTTCATCTCTTGTGTTTGTGCCATTGATGACATTCCCTTTTTGGGAGACTTAGCAAAGCATCTTCTCTTAGGCTCTGAGGAAAATGATGCTTTGGTTATATTTATATTTAGTTGCATTCCCAGATCAATTTTCATCTCTCGTGTTTGTGCCATTGTTGACATTCCCATTTTGGGGGAAATAGTAAAGGATCTCCTAGGTGCTGAGGAAAATGCTGCTTTGGTTTTATCGGAAAGACATTCCCGCAGGAGATAATCTTCCAACAAGTGTGACTGGCTATGAACTTGGTCAGGGATGTTAGTCAAAGACAACATCTAAAAAACTTAAAAATCAACAAATATTTTTCAGGAACCATATTTAAATTGTTTCAGAATTGACATTCTTCTTATTTCAATTGCATACATTTCATAAGATATGATGTGATGATGAAGCAGTCTTGTTTTGCCGCAGAAAAGTTTAATCCCGCATTATTGAAGTAATAATTTTATGTATCTCTCATAATATAGACTGATTTCATATATTATTCACTGCCCCTATTAATATATCATGCCTTTTTTCTTACAGATGTTTTGGCTGTACAAATACGGCATTGGTCGTTATTGAGAAATTCAATGAAGGAAAAGACATTTCACGTTCCATGGAGATACAAATATATGCTACATGGTTCACATGAAAGGGATGGATCTACATTGTCAAAAGCATGACAATGAACTTTAACTGACACAAAATAATGTACTTTCAAATGTATGGTTGATCTTTATACAAATACAAATTTAGTGTTACATATGAATAAACTATTGTGAAGTTAGACATAAGGCCAGATAGACACACATTACAAAAGAAAAACATTCTTGGAAAGTTTGAGGAACTAAATTTTCACCAAAGGCATATTTGATCAATCATGCATACAAGCACTGAAGAGAAACCATATTCTTGTGAACTTTGTGGATCTGCATTTTCAAAGAAGTCAAGCAAGGTCAATCATATGCGTAAACACACTAGAGATAAACCATATTTTTGCAAAATTTGTGCATCTGCATTTTCATGGAAATCTCATTTAGTGAGACATATGCGTACACACACTGGAGAAAAACCACATTCTTGTGCCATTTGTGGATATGCATTTTCAGATAAGTCAAGTATGGTCAAACATATGCGTGCACACACTGGTGAGAAACCATATTCTTGTGAAGTTTGTGAATTTGCATTTTCACAGAAGTCTGATTTAGTGAGACATATGCGCACACACACTGGAGAGAAACCATATTCTTGTGAAGTTTGTGGGTCTGCATTTTCAGCGAAGTCAATTATGGTCAATCATATGCACACACACTCTAAAGAGAAACCATATTCCTGTGAAGTTTGTGGATCTGCCTTTTCAAGAAAGTCAGGCATGGTCAAACATATGCGTATACACACTGGAGAGAAACCATATTCTTGTGAAGTTTGTGGATCTGCATTTTCAGATAACTCAAATAAGATCAAACATATGCGTACACACACTGGAGAGAAACCGTATACATGTGAAGTTTGTGGATCTGCATTCTCAGATAAGTCAAATAAGGATAAACATATGCGTACACACACTGAATAGAAACTATTTTTGTGAACTAAATTGTAAATCATTTTTTACTATCGAATCATGTCATTTCTTTCTCGATTAATTATTTATTTGTTACATAACATTTTTTGACGATTGATTCAGTAAGTTAGTGCCTGAAGTATGAGGTACGAAAAGAAGGGTGTGTAATCTAATTGATCAGACCTGGCATCAGATCTTTTTTAAAACATTACTTTCTTTCAGATTGGAGAAAGAAAAAAGGCTACATTTAATATTTGTTGTTGTTTGTAAAAAGAAATCAAATATGTTATTTATTAAATAAAGACATGTTTGTGGAATTAAAACGTGTAAAGTTTAATTCTGTGCTTCTAATGGATGCTGAGTATAAAAGAAGTTTGCAAAGCATTGTCTCTCTCATCACCTGGTTCCATTCTTTATGCTACAAATTTCTCTTGATTTCACTCGAACACTCGTATCTGCTGATATCTTAACGTCAACAAATGACGTCATATATTATGAAATGGACTATTGAGTTTTTTTTTTTTTTTTTCATATACGATAAAGAGTTGGACGAGCCCCCATTTTGTTATGTGTTGATAATTGTAACAAAAGAAAAAAGAATGATTTGCCAAAACACAGCTAAATCACAAACAATATTTTATTTACTGAAAAAACAAAATAAAATATGTACAAGATATACAATTGGCTATACAAAACTGATAACACAGAGTTACTGGCAAAGTGTTACGAGGGAGAAGGGAGGAGAGTCAAGTGTCTTAACTACGTTAGGGCTAGCGAAGTAATCTAATTGCTATTACTGGAAATCCACAAATGTGTGTAAATAAAGATAAATTTTTAGTTTGGTCAATTAAAATTAGTCAAAATTCTATTTACCAGATTTGTTCCATGAAATTCTCTATTTGGGTTTTTGTTGGTCGGCAATTTTTCATAGAGATTATTTCGGCTGGATATAACAATCCTCGAATCAATAGCCGGAGTTGATACTGGCAGCAATTCCTTTTACACAACTGACAACACTTTACCAAAAACTTATTTTATAGGGGCTAACACCTAATTTGCATATTTCTAGATGTTTCTCGAATCATCTAGATTCTTCTCAAATATACTGGAATGATCTAGAATCTTCCAAATGTTCTATTTCAAATTTCTCTATTTTACAACTACTTCATGAAAGAAAACTTTTTTTGTATTAACAGGTAGGGCTCAGTAGAATCCCTTTCTATAAATTTTAACCTTATTGAGAATTTCTTTTTATAGAAATGCATCCTCGTAACAGTCATATATTATGAAATGGACTAATTCCAACAATTATTTTAATATATCGTTTATACGTTATTTTTTATAGATACAAATATTTAAGTAAATGCTCTGTTTATAATAAACAGAGCATTTACTTAAATATTTGTATTAGTCCATTTCATAATATACGACGTCATTTGAAGTTTGGCTTCAAATAAGCACTCTGTTTACATGGATTTCACAACTCCTACCACACCTCAGGACTCATCAACATTAAATTCATTAAGTCTATGTACCATACAGGAAAGTTCTACAGAACAATTACCATGAAAATATTTATAGAAAAGGCCCAGGGAAGCTACATCACAGTGGTGGAAAATTAACTGAAGCCGAGATGCCAGGTTAGGACTAATAACATTGTAGATTCTTGTTTGTATTTTATCAAGAATCTTTAAATACATAGCAGAAGCACCAAAGAAGGGTGTGTAATGTAATTGATCAGACCTGGCATCTCGACATCAGACACTTTTTCACTGATGTGACATGTATTCTCTCTGTCTTTTTTACAAATATTTTCACGAAAACTCTTCTGAGGAGCTTTTTTAAAACATTACTTTCTTTCAGATTGGAGAAAAAGAAAGGGCTACATTTGTTGCTGTTTGTAAAAAGATTTCTCTTTATTAAATAAAGACATGTTTGTGGAATCAAAACATGTAAAGTTTAGTGAGACATATGCTTACACACACTGGAGAGAAACCATATTCTTGTGAAGTTTGTGGATCTGCCTTTTCAGATAAGTCAAATAAGGCCAAACATGCATACACACACTGAATAGAAACAATATTTTGTCAACTAAATTGTAAATCATTTTTTTACTATTGAATCAGGTCATTTCTGCCTCAGTTATTTATACACAAATATGATTCTATTTGAATTAAACTATGAAGCATTTGTTAAAAAGCATTTTTGACTATTGATTCAGTAGATTAGTGCCTGAAGTATGAGGTACGAAAAGAAGGGTGTGTAATCTAATTGATCAGACCTGGCATCAGACCTTTTTTAAAACATTACTTTCTTTCAATTTGGAGAAAGAGAAAAGGCTACATTTAATATTTGTTACTGTTTGTAAAAAGATTTTTCTTTATTACATAAAGACATGTCTGCAGAATCAAAAAGTGTAAAGTTTAATCCCGTGATTCTAATGGATCCTGAGTATAAAAGAAGTTTGCAAAGCATTGTCTCTCTCATCCCATCACCTGATTCTATTCTTCAAGCACCAGCTGAAGATCAACATCAGGGTTGACAAGAAAAGATTTTTCTTTATTAAATAAAGACATGTTTGTTGAATCAAAAAGTGTAAAGTTTAATCCTGTGATTCTAATGGATGCTGAGTATAAAAGAAGTTCTCTCTCCTCATCACCTGGTTCCAATCTTCAGCTGAATGGAACCAGGTGATGGGAAGATCAGGACTTTGAAGTATCTGCCTATATTTCTGAGATGAGGTATTATTTACATTATTCAGACTATTGTTGAAGTACATTTTTCGACCTGTTACTAATATTTTCAGTGTCTGTATTATGTACTTATTTACATTATTCAGACTATTGTTCACATATTTATTACAATGTTTCGGCCATTGTACACACCAGCCGTCTTCAGGTGGTTGGAATGTTGAACTGAACCCTTTATTTCACTCACTCTAGTTCCACGTGTCATGTTCAATGGATGTCTGTTAATTCTCCTCTCCAAGTTTTCCACTGCCTTACCCGGGTATTGAACTCAAACTCTTTGGGTCTTGTCACTGGATCTAAATAACGCCTTTATCCACTGTGCCATGTGTCCTTGAGGACATCTGTGTATGAATTTCTGGGTATTATAAACCTAATGTCTTCAGCAACCGTTTTTTAACAGTGCTCATATTGCAATTTTTGCTGTTATCAAACCATGTTTTTACCAGATCTCATATTACAATTTTTGTTATTATCACTTTTCTCTGGCACTCCTTATTACTGGTTCCCATATTGTGTTCATTTCTATGCTTGGTGAACTCAGGAGATTTTTGTGACCTAGCATATGTGCTGATTCCTTAAGTTTACGAATTTTCCAATGGTGTTCAGTTCAACATTCCAACAACCTGAAGAAGGCTGGAGCGTGCAACGGCTGAAATGTTGTAACAAATATGGCGACAAAGATGAGGACAATAGTCCGAATAATGTAAATAATACCTCATCTCAGAAATATAGACATATACTGAAAGGCCGAAATGTTATAATAAATATGGCAACAAAGATGAGGACAATAGTCTGAATAATGTAAATAGTGTACATAATACCTCATCTCCGAAATATAGACAGATACTGAAAGGCTGAAACGTAATAAATATGGCAAGAAAGATGAGGACAATAGTCCAAATAATGTAAATAGTGTACATAATACCTCATCTCAGAAATATAGACAGATACTGAAAGGCTGAAACGTAATAAATATGGCAACAAAGATGAGCCAAAAAAGATGTACAATTGTAGCAATTTTTAATACAAAACATCTGGCCTTCATTAAAACACACTTGTCTCAAAAGAACACATATGTAAAACAACCTGGATACATTTGTACAATGATAACATCTTTAAAATAATAAAAATAAAATCTTTATAAAATAAGTAAAAATATGACCAAGAAAAGAAGCCATATTTCTCTTGTTCATGCTTTGTAAGAGTTATCTCCCTTTGACTTTTGTATGAATTACTTTCCTCATCAACAATTTCTGTTACAACCAGTTAATGCTCTTCATCATCACCTCCACTTGATTGACCAGAGTCCCCATCAGTTGAATGGTCATCCTTGTTAGACACACTCAGTCATTACTTGTCATCCGTCCATTTCCATGATTGAATTCCACATGAAAATCAGGTTCTGATCAATATAATTTCTGTTTGAAATACACGAGTATTTTACTGACTGGAAATAGTAAAAATTTTAATCCTTTAGATTTCAATTAATGGTAAAATGAAAGCTTCAAGAAAGATTTTTCATTTTGAAAACTTCATTTTAAACCTTACATATACCAAATTTGTGGGGGTCTCTCGTTAAAAACTCCCATGTAAATATTTTAAAGATGAAAATATATATTTTAAGTTTGATGTCATTAACGTAATCAATTTTTAGATCCTTTCTAGCACATTCAAAATTTGATTAAAAATCTTATTTTTTTTTGCATTTGTGTTAGTGCGTTTTTCATGACTTACTTGAAAATGAATGAATTTATTTTTGAAATTTTCTTTTTTAGAAAACCTTGGTTAAAAAAAATTCCACCCCACATATTTAATTTCATGAGATTTTGAGAAATTGAATTTTGATGACAAAATTTGTTTTATTAGTTAAAAGTAGGACTCCTTGGAAAATGTAAGGTCATCATTTTTTTTTCAACTTACTATTCATCTCCTGAAAATCTGCTCTGAAACATAAAATAAATAATGCAATAAAACTCTGATGTTATTTAATCAGAAAAGTTGCTTTTATAAATAAGATTTAAGTTGTTTTAAGAAAAAAATTTTTTTCAATGAATATAGAATTTTTACAAGAATTGTTTGATTTTTTAATTTTAATTCCTTTTTTGCTACGAATATTTTCAGTTTACTGCTGCCACTCTGTTGTAATATTTAAAGAAGACAGGAGACATTTGTATAGGTTCCAAGGGTAGAATGCCATGTCGATGTGTGCCCTAGACTAAGGGCAATAACTCTTAAGGGGCTATTAATATTACAATATTTTCATGGATTCTTAAGTTTATTGAGTACTTAAAAATTAGATAAAAAATGTACCAATGTCATTTTCTTCAATTATGTTCTACCTATAAAATCTCCATAGGATAACGTCAGATCTGTCAACACAAGATGAGCTGATTTAAGATTAAAATATAGTTAATCTGATTTGAAACAAATATTACTTTAAGTTTAAAATACTGCAGAAATGAATTTTTATGCAAACAGTTTTATTTGATATTAAAATATTTTACATAAAAAATTGTTTTTTAAAATCTTGGTTCATGACGATTTGTACTAAGCTTTCCTAGTTTTGATTAGTAAATATAGTTTTCACTTAACGCCAATGCAATCATCTCCTGAAAATCTGCTCTGAATCATAAAATAAATAATGCAATAAAACTGATATTATTTAATTAGAAAAGCTATAAGTTACTTTTATAAATAAGATTTATTAAGGACACCTATTGTTTTAAGAAAAAAAGCTTTTTCAATGAATAATGAATTTTTACAAGAATTGTTTTCATTTTTTCATTTTAATTATATAATAATAATATAATATATAAATCTTTTAAAATTCTACATAACTTTCATCAGATTAAGTAATATTGTTATTAAGTTAAAATTATACTTGCTAATCAAACATTGAAAAGATTAATACAAATCATTTTGCACCATGATTTTTTAAAACTATTTTTTCATATATATAAAATATTATGTAACGTGCCATTTTTTAAAGTATGGTTGACCATAACGCAATATTATCAGAAAATGAGAGCTATGACTATAGTAAATTTAAAGTCAACAATTCCTAAAATTGGATTAAAGAGATTATTTTTTAACATTTAAAAGATGCCTATTTCTAAATTATATAAAAAAGGCACTTAAGTCATTTTCTTGAATTATGTTTTACAGATAAAATCTCCATAGAACAGCAATCATTGTCATTTATGTAAAACATGGCGATGTCAGTTAAAAACACAGCTACAATTTTAAAAATACATTTCTGAGTTATTTTAAACTTAAGTAAATAATATTTTTTTAAATCAAATTAATTGTAATTTAAATCATATTCCTCAAAGTTTCAGAAAAGTATTTTTTGGTAGATGCCTTAATAGAGAATTACTTTGTGATGGATGATGACTGAAAAAGTGTATTAATCGGCTATTTTAGAAAGAAAAATATCGATTCCACCCAATATAATTTCTGTTTGAAATACACCAGAGCATTTTGCTTACTAGAAAGAGTTAAATCTAAAAAGAAAGCTTCAAAAAAAAAAAAAATTATTTTAGATCTTAAGTATGGAATATTAATGGAGGTACCTAGATAAAAAATAACATACATGGCAGATTAAGTAATATTCTTATTAAGTGAAAACTCATTGAAAAGATTAATACAAATCATTTTGCACTATGAGTTTTAAAATATTTTTTTATGTATATAAAATATTATGTAATGTGCCATTTTTGAAAGTATGGTTGACTGCATGCAACATTATCAGAAAACAAGCTATCACTATAGTCAATTTATAGAGAATAATTTCCATTTTAAAGATGCCTGAGTACTTATAAATTATATAAAAAAAGGTGCTTAAGTCATTTCCTTAACTTATGTTTTTGCAGATAAAATCTCCATAAAACAGCAATCATTATGTAATCACCTGTCATTGCCTCATCAATTATGTAAAGCATGGTGATGTCAGTTAAAAACACAGCTATAGCAATGGACAGGGTCATGTTGCCAGTGACATTAGTCCAAGGTAACATCTAAAACAACTTAAATATCAACAAATATTTTTCACAATCCAGATTTGAATTGTTTCTGAACTGATAATAATTCCATGTATTGGTAAAAAAAAAACATATTCTTGTGAAGTTTGTGGATTTATATTTTCACAGAAGCAAAATTTGGTCAGCCATATGCATACACACAGAGGAGAGAACCCATACTCTTGTGAAGTTTGTGAATCTGAATTTTCACTGAAGTCTCATTTACTTACCCCTATACATCCACACACTGGAGAGAAACCATATTCTTGTGAAGTTTGTGGATCTGCATTTTTAAGGAAATTGAATTTAGCGAGACATATGCATATGCATGTAACACCGTATCCTCACCCCACTGGACTCATGCACTCCACAAGACCAGCTGGTAGTCTGGTATGGTCCAGTATTACAGGTTAGAAACAAATCTCCGGTTCCCAATGTCAATTTGAAGCCACCCTCCTGCCACATTGTGATTGTTTTTGATCTTGGAGAGTGATCGTAGAAATCCGGAAAATCTCTGTTGGTCCACCTGTGAGTTCATCGGGTGAGAATTGTGTTAACAGAAAAAATACTTATAACCAAGTTGATTTGATTTTGAAAGGACAAAAGCTTTTTTTTATATATAAAGGCAAACACACAAACACAAAAAATAATTTTCATTGCACAAGGTTGAATGTCTCTTGTGTAACAGAGAGAAGTTGACGCACACAGCCACATGAATGCACACATGCAAATATAACGTTTATTGCTTGAAAATGGAAAATACGATCTTCCGTGAAGTTACAAACTGTGTCAGCGCTATTAATAGGAAAGAATCTAGAACAATGATACATGAAACCTAAGTAGGCTGATGGATAAAGAGTGAATTTCAAATCGGGTTGGCAAAGACTTGTTTATAAACAAATGCAAAGGGCAGGAGGCGATGTTTAATTTGGGTCATTAAAAAAAAAAATAGAAATAGGTGAAAATAATATTTTTGATAAAACCATATTGAAGTAAATTGGACCGGGGAGGTAAGATCAGTGTATGTTTACCGCTAATGAAATCTAATCTAAACATAAGTTGTATCCGCTGAATTTGGTCATCGAAAAGACAATTGGAATGAACGAATTAAATTTATCCACTAAGAGATTTGAAATAGATCTGAGTAAGCAACAGAAACTTTGCAAATACACGTGATTATGACGACACTCGTGTTAAGCGTGTGAACAACCTGGTTTATAACCTTCGGTTGCTATATTAACTCGAGATTTTGCTAATAAGGCAGTTGGGAGAGAATTCTCAAAGAGGCAGGAGAGACTGCGATTGGTCGGCACATCGTCATCGCAACATGCCGTCACGTGCATGAGCACCTGCAGGTGACCGTTACGGGTCGTGGTGCTACAAGGCCGACAAGAAAGACAGAAGAGGCCAGACGAAAGAGACAGTTGTCGATAGGCCAGAGATGGAGCCCATATTATAGAATAGTAGAGCAGACGGGTCCAGTTTCCTTTGTGATATGGGACCAGGTGACCGGGAAAGTAAAGAGAGTGCATGCGAATGATATCAAGAGAAAGGCCGATGAGAAAGGCCGACGAGAAAGACAGACAGAAGAGGCCAGGCGTCGAGACAGTGGGGAGATAATTCTCGAAGAGACGAAAGAGACTGTCATCGCAGTGAGTCGGTCCAGTGATGAGTCAGAGATAAGGACTTCAAGAAATATCATCGTCGTTGTAGCAGTCGCATTGAAAAGCCGCTGAAATTAACGTTTGTCACTTACGACAACAAACTGAAAAGCTACACTTCCACGTAGGGCTGGAATTACACGCCACATATCCTCCCAAGTCGATTTGGAACGAGTTAATCACACACACACACCTCTCTCTGTTGGAAAATTGGTAGAGGAGTAGTCCTCTTTTCTTATGTTAATTGCTTTTCTATCCTTTCTGTAATCTTTTCTA
>OZ038479.1:2175882-2215882 GCA_964036315.1 Acanthosepion esculentum | reverse complement strand
CTCTCACCACGGATTGAACTCAAAATTAGTGTGTTGCCAAATTCAAAAACCAACAATTTGACAGGTTATTGTTCCAAACTTTGAGCCTTAAAACTTGAGGCTTGACAGCATCCATTCCCACTCAACATTCTGACTCCAGCTGAGCCCATTCTAAAGAATCGTAGAAAGTCTTACCTCTTTAATCTCTGAAAATCAGGTTGAGTAATAATTTGGAAATTATAGCATCCCACTACCACTTTCTAATCAATGGTGAATTTTGTACAATTTTGTGCAAAAAGAAGATCCTTTCAGGCATGTAATTTGGATTTTATTTGTCATCTTTTCATTTCTCCTGCTATATTTGGAATCACATATTCAATTCAAACTTTGTGCCAAGGAAAGTTTCCACACTGCATCACTACTCAAGGTAAACGTATGTAAACAAAGCCAGTAATGGCAGCCATTTTGGTGACAACACAAAAGAAGTCAGACTTACATTGTCCATAACTCCTAAACGGTAACAGAATGCAAAATTTAATGTCATTTTTAAGATAATCAGGGAATTTCACACCATAATTCTAATTGGTCAATAAACACACAAGTGGGCATTGCAATCCACCCATGTACGTGACCATGTAAGTTTTCCCGCGATTTTCTGTGAGCCAGTCATGTGAGTACATTAATTATAAATAGCAGACATGAGCTTGCTCTCTCTCTCTCTCATTTGTTCATTTGCCTAAGAAGATGTAACCTTGAAGGATTCTCGTCTAGACCACAAGCAGTCAGACGTTAAAAGCATATTCACGCATGCATGTACGAAATTTTCCAAAATACATTGCAAACATAAAAAGCAAACATTTTTCCCTTCCTAACTTTTGACCTTTATAATTCATTCAACTTTTGTGAGCTCAGATAAAAATATTTCAATCTCACCAATTCAGCCAAAGGGAACATACAAAAATAAATATAAATGTTGACGTTATAAAACAGTTTTTATTCCTTCTTGTGTTTCATATTTTGTTATATTTTACATTAAATAAATCGTGCGGTCATGTGAATAACAAACATCTACAAAGGGTCCATTCTTATTAACAGTATCACAACAGAAAACTTAAAAAATATTATTATTTTTGATGTAGAATGATTTTTTTTTACTTTCTTAAATATCATTTTTTTTATTCTGAGGTGCATTTCACCAGATTCTTTCATCCGTACAAGTGGATATATTGTTGATGATTGCTGACACTTTCTTTCTTTTACTAAATCCTTTTTAAATATGGAATGCATTTCACCAGATTCTTTCATCCATACAAGTGGATATATTGTTGATGATTGCTGACACTTTCTTTCTTTTACTAAATCCTTTTTAAATATGGAATGCATTTCACCAGATTCTTTCATTTGTACAAGTGGATATATTGTTGATGATTGCTGACTCTTTCTTTCTTTGACTAAATCCTTTTTAAATATGGAATGCATTTCACCAGATTCTTTCATCTGTACAAGTTGATATGTTGTTGATGATTGCTGACACTTTCTTTCTTTTACTAAATCCTTTTTAAATATGGAATGCATTTCACCAGATTCTTTCATCCGTACAAGTCGATATATTGTTGATGATTGCTGACACATTCTTTCTTTGACTAAATCCTTTTTAAATATGGAATGCATTTCACCAGATTCTTTCATCCGACAAGTGGATATATTGTTGATGATTGCTGACACTTTCTTTCTTTTACTAAATCCTTTTTAAATATGGAATGCATTTCACCAGAATCTTTCATCCGTACAAGTGGATATATTGTTGATGATTGCTGACACTTTCTTTCCTTTACTAAATCCTTTTTAAATATGGAATTCATTTCACCAGATTCTTTCATCTGTACAAGTGGATATATTGTTGATGATTGCTGACACTTTCTTTCTTTGACTAAATCCTTTTTAAATATGGAATGCATTTCACCAGATTCTTTCATCCGTACAAGTCGATATATTGTTGATGATTGCTGACACATTCTTTCTTTGACTAAATCCTTTTTAAATATGGAATGCATTTCACCAGATTCTTTCATCCGACAAGTGGATATATTGTTGATGATTGCTGACACTTTCTTTCTTTTACTAAATCCTTTTTAAATATGGAATGCATTTCACCAGAATCTTTCATCCGTACAAGTGGATATATTGTTGATGATTGCTGACACTTTCTTTCCTTTACTAAATCCTTTTTAAATATGGAATTCATTTCACCAGATTCTTTCATCTGTACAAGTGGATATATTGTTGATGATTGCTGACACTTTCTTTCTTTGACTAAATCCTTTTTAAATATGGAATGCATTTCACCAGATTCTTTCATCTGTACAAGTGGATATATTGTTCATGATTGCTGACACTTTCTTTCTTTTACTAAATCCTTTTTAAATATGGAATGCATTTCACCAGATTCTTTCATCCGTACAAGTGGATATATTGTTGATGATTCCTGACACTTTCTTTCTTTGACTAAATCCTTTTTAAATATGGAATGCATTTCACCAGATTCTTTCATCTCTACAAGTGGATATATTGTTGATTATTGACACTTTCTTTGACTAAATCCTTTTCTCAGTACATCTAAATCTTATGGTATTTTGTTGATGCTCTAAACTTTTTCCTTTCAGCAAAATAAAACTTTTCCTCTTTATGATTTTACAAAAAAACCTGATCTAAATTCTATCTTAATTCAAAGAAAAACAAAAACTGGATAGATTTTTAATGAATCAGACTTTTGGTTAACATAAGATGAAGTTAGCTTTCTTTTATTTCAATTTTTTAGATCTTAAAAGAGTTAACAGTTCTTAATTAAATATTAAATTGTAAGCAGTTTTTGTCTTTTTTTCATAATGTTTTATATTTACAAAAAGTAAACTGTAGATATAATTTGATTGGTCTATCAATTTTATTTATATCTGAGGAAGAAATATGTGATAAGATGACCTTAGTTGTTCCATCTTTAAAAATCCACATGCTAATACAGTCATCAACAATATATCCACTTGTACGGATGAAAGAATCTGGTGAAATGCATCACATAATAAAAAAAAGTGTCATTTAAGAAAATATGAGAATAATTAAAATTTTTTCTACAGTTCGTAAGTATTTAAATGTAAATCACTATCACAATTTTTATTTGACTCCTTGCTAGTGATCATATATTTCTAATCCCAAAGAATTGAGTCGCTAGTCATTTAAGACCAACACAAATTTGCTCTTAAGAAATTCTTTTTATTTTTTAAATATTTTAATTAAAGTTTTTTCACATATAATACCATTTATGCAGTTCTGAATATATTAAAATCATCCCTCCTACCACAATACCACATTTATTAAAAAAAAATACATCCATACCATGATCACCAAAAAAATATGCATTCTTCATGAGATCCTAAACTAACGTTATTCCTTGGTATGATGATAAACTACATCCAGCAGCAAGACCTCTGATCAGGTGGTTTCAAAGAGCATGGTACCATCTCTTAACTGTTGCGGTTCCCAGGCCAACCTTACCGAGAGTGGTAGCACCTATTTGTCTCCCAGATATGGGCAGATAATAACCCCTCTCCCAAACAAAAACAAAACACTGCAAATGGACAAAAATACATTTTTATAGTAAAAACACCAGCAATACATTTTTTCCATAAAAGAAATTACCAGCAATACCTATTTATAGTAGAATTACCAAGAATACATTTTATAGGAAAATGACCAAGAATATATTTTATCTGGAGTTGAAAGTATCCAACTGCAGTCAAAATATTTAAATAACTCATAGAGGTTGATATGCAGCTAAATAAAATCAATCGACATAAATCAATGTTCCATATTTACAAGTCCTCGGAAGAAAGCTTCTCCTTCTCAACCGTGATCATGATCTTCGCCTGGTGCTTGAAGAATGCCCCTGGGTGATGGAAGAAAGAGACAATGCACCGTGAACTTAAAACAATAGTGTCCTGGATAAATCTCATTCATAAAAGCAATTAAAAGTTTTTAAAAGCTTTTCTGATTAAATAAATTAATGATTAAATAATGTCTTAATTTTATTGCATTTTTTATTTTATAATTTAGAGCAGAAAAAATGGTTTCCCTTTTTTTTCAAGAAAACCAAATGAAGCAGTTAAACATTCAGGCAGCAGCAACCTTAATAAGCAGGCAGTTTAGGTTTAATGCTCCAAGCATTTAACAGGATTCAAACATTGGTTCATGAATTAAAATTAAGACCTAGACAGCGAACAACATAAAAATTATGATTAGTGATTTAGTGCCTTTTTTTCAGGTGAAAAGCACATTGATTTCAAAATTCTTGCAAAAATCAAATAATGTTGGATTTTATTGAAACTTTCAGGACTTATTTGCCAATGAAGGAAATTATTTTAGAAATGTTTCTTTAAAAAATCTTGGTATATATATTGAGAAATTAAATTTTGTGTCAATGCTTATTTGTTAAAAAAAGAATTTGAAGAATTTAGATCATCCATTTTTTTGTAAAACAGAAACAGCACTTAAAGAAAATCCTCCCCAAATTGTAAAATAAAAAATGCAATAAAATTAAGACATTATTTAATCAGAAAAGTTTTTATTTTACTAATAAGATATATTATAGACACTATTGTTTTAAGAAAACTTTTTGATGAATAATGAATTTTTACAAGTATAGTATCCATTTTTTTTAAAATTTAGAATAATTCATAAAGTTTCAAATCTTTTAAATTTCTGCATTACTTTTTTCACAGAGTGTGTATGCTTATAACTGATAAAATCTGACATCCATGAATATGCATAGCCACACATTTAACAAGAATGTGGTTTCTCTTCAGTGTGTGTATGCATATGTGCCACTAGAACATACTTCCGGGTAAATGCAGCTCCACAAACTCCACAAGTATGGGGTTTCTCTCCAGTGTGTGTACCCATATGTCTCATTAAATTCGACTTCTGTGTAAATGCAGAGCCACAAACTTCACAAGTATATGGTTTCTCTCCAGTATGTATACGCATATGTTTGACCAAACTTGGCTTCTCTGAAAATGCAAATCCACAAATTTCACAAGAATATGGTTTCTCTCCAGTGTGTGTATACATATGTTTCACTAAATTAAACTTCAGTGAAAATGCAGATCCACAAATTTCACAAGAATATGGTTTCTCTCCAGTGTGTGTACGCATATGTGCCACAATATCATACTTCCGGGAAAATGCAGATCCACAAACTTCACAAGAATGTGGTTTCTCTCCAGTGTGTGTATACATGTGTTTGACCAAATTTTGCTTATGTGAAAATGCAGATCCACAAACTTCACAAGTATGGGGTTTCTCTCCAGTGTGTGTACACATATGTCTCACTAAATTCGACTTCTGTGTAAATGCAGAACCACAAACTACACAAGAATATGGTTTCTCTCCAGTATGTATACGCATATGTTTGACCAAATCTGGCTTCTCTGAAAATGCAGATCCACAAACTTCACAAGAATATGGTTTCTCTCCAGTGTGAGTATGCATATGCTTCACTAAATTAAACTTCAGTGAAAATGCAGACCCACAAATTTCACAAGAATATGGTTTCTCTCCAGTGTGTGTACGCATATGTGCCACTAAAACATACTTCCGGGAAAATGCAGATCCACAAACTTCACAAGAATATTTCTTTTTTGTAATACATGTTTCCATTTGGCCTTTTATGTCTGACTTCACATCAGTTTAGCAGATGTTAGATAAATATGGTCTATGTTTCCTGTTGATTCATACATAACACTAAATATATTTTTTGTATAAAGATAAACCACACATTTCAAAGTATATTACTTCTTGCAAAGTGAATTTCATTGTCAAGTTTTTGACAATGTAGATCATGTCTTTTTATTCAGTGAAGCCCACTGTGGATTGTGCACAGCCACAATATCTGTGAAGAAAAAAAAAGTAGAAATGGTATATTAATAGGGGCAGTGAATAAAAAAATGAAAGCAGTCTATATTATGACAGATAAATGGAATTATTATCAATTTAGAAACAATTGAAATCTGGACCTTGAAAAATATTTGTTGATTTTTAAATTTTTTAGACGTTGTCTTGGACTAAAGTCACTGGCAACATGAACAGGTCCATAGCCAGATTTTGGCTAAAATTCTTGATTTTTACATCAGTGGTCACATAATATTAACCATTAATTTGGAAATTCTTGCAAAAATTTAATAATTATTTTATTCTAGTGGAACTTTCAGAACTTATTGACAAGTGAATGAAATTATTTTAGTAATGTTTGATTTCAGAAAGCCATAATAAAAATATTTTTTTTTTACATTTGTTACCCCCCACTTTATGTTAAATAAATATGGCCAATGTTTCCTTTTGATTCATACATAACACCAAATAAAATTTTTGTACAAAGATAAACCACACATTTCAAATACATTATTTCTTGCCAGACGAAGTTTATTATCATGCTTTTGACAATGTAGATCCATCACTTTCACGTGAACCATGTAGCGTATATTTGGCTGTGTTTTCATGGAAATACTCAATAATAACCACTGTGGATTTTGTACAGCCAAAACATCTAGGAAGAAAGGCATAAATGATATATTAATAGGGGCAGTGAATAAAAAATGAAAGCAGTCTATATTTTGACAGAAAAATGGAATTATTATCAATTGAGAAATAATTCGAAATTAGCTCTGAATTGTAAAATATTTCCAAACATTTTTAAAGAATTAAAAGTAGGACTCCTTGGAGAATGTAAATCATTCAATTTTCTTTTTCAAACTTTTTCTTGTTTTCTGAAATTCTGCTCCAAATGGTAAACTAAAAAAATGTAATAAAACTATGACATTATTTAATTAGAAAAGCTTTTAATTTCTTTTGTAAATGAATTATATTTAGGACGCTATTATGTTAGGAAAACTTTTTTTCGGATATCTACTGAATTATAATAATTTAGCATAATTTAAAAATCTTCTACACCATATTTCTTTTAGGCGATATTGCAATTAAGTAGAAACTATGTTTATGAATCAAAAATTGAAAAGCTTAAATAAGTTGTTTAGTCGCAATATTTGAAAAATAATTATGGTAGTCTAGATGTAACATTATTATGAAAAGGTCATTAAATAAAATACTGTAACATTTCATAAATTATTGAGTTACCTCTATCATGGTATTTTATATTAGTTAATCTAAAAAAATTTTATTGAACTTAAATTTTATTATTTTCTCCTAAAGCATCTTCAAGCGTAACTAAAAGTCAATAACATATTAGATAATTGCTGAAAATATGCTAATTTGTAAAAATCGCTAAATAGTTAAAAACAGAAAAAGATGCATTCACTTAGATTTTTATGCTATTAAGTAATATTTATTTCAAGTCAGATAAATTTAACTTTAAATTTCCTAATTTCATTCAAATAACATGTCATAAATATATGTTGTATTATTGGAAGATTTTTAAAAATGATAATTTTGTTTACAAATTAATTAAAATTAAGAAAATGGCCGCTTTTAAGAAACTTATAAATTGGATAAAAAGTTGAGGTCATACTTCAAATGAGTCAGTTTTTCTAAAATGAATGAAATTATTTTAGAAATGTTTGTTTTTTAGAAAGTCAGGAAAAAATATTTTTTTTTACATCTGTTATCCCTTTACTTAAATCAGGCAAATATTTGACATTCCAATCTATACAATTTCTATTTGAAATACACCAGAATATCTTACTGACTGGAAATAGTAAATTTAATTAATTGCTGGTAATAATAATTTTATTACAAAGTATTTCTGGTGTTAAAGCCTATTTTTACACAAGTTTGGGTGTTAACTATTTGCCCAATAGCTGGGACCCTAACACGTACTACCACATTGAGTTATGGTGGACCCCTGAACACCAGCAATTAAGAGTTGATTCCACACTCCTCAAAACCTCCTGATCAGAGGCCTTGCTGTTGGACGTAGCTTATCATCATGCGCAGGACACTGAATTAGTAGAGTTACCTAACATAAACTGTTGATTTGAAATGTTCCATTATAGTGTGATATTGCTTGATTATTTGGAAAATGACATTAAAAATTCATACTCAGTTACCGTTTAAGAGTTATGGACAATGTAAGTTTGACTTCATTCATGTTGCATTGACAGAACAGCTATTATTACTGGCTTTGTTTACATACGTTTGCCTCGAGTAGTGACGTGCCACAGAAGCTTATCTTGTCTTGAAAATAGTTTTTATTTGAAATACACCAGAATATTTTACTTACTGGAAATAGTAAATTTAATCATTTAACTTCCAATTAAAGCTAAAATGAAATCTTCAAGAATGCTTTTCCATTTCGAAAATTCATTTTAAACGTTTGGTATCGAAAATTCAGTGGAGGTACCTACTAAATCTCAATAAAATATTAGATAATTGCTGAAAATAATCATTTCAAATATAAATTCATTCATTCATGCATAAGGCTGGAAAGTTTTATTAAAATAGATACCTCCACTATTTTCACACAAAAACACACCATAGTCTGATGAAAAAGGCCAAAACTCAATAAAAACAAAATTTTGTCATCAAAATGTTTATGTTATGATTAAGAGGAAAGACCAAAGTATTTTTTAATTATTTTTGAAATTTTTTTCATCTTGTCTAGCAAGTTGGAAATTTGGCTTAAATATCTTTTGTTTACATCAGCAGCCAAACCAAAGATAAAGGTTATTTTTTTGCACTTTTTCTGGTGAAACATACATTAATTTGAAATTCTTCCAAAAATCAAATAATTGTGGTATTTTAATAAAACTTTGAGGAAATATTCAGAAATGAAATAAATTATTTTGGAAATTTTTGTTTAGAAAATAATGATAAAAAATAACATTTATTTTTATGTATGTAACCACCCTCTTACTTAATTTCATGAAATTTTGAGAAATTCAATTTTTAAGGCAGGGATTTTTCTTATTAATTAAAAGCAAGACTCTTTGGAGAAAGTAAATCACTAATTTTTTTTGTAAAACAGCCTTTTCACTGAAAATCTGCTCTGAGTTGTAAAATAAAAATGCAATAAAACTATGACACTGTTTAATTAGAAAAGCTTTTAATTGCTTTTATAAATATGATTTATTAAGGACACTACTGTCTTACAAAGAAATTTTTTGATGAATAATTAATTTTTACAAGGATTGTTTTCATTTTTTTAAATTTTAATTAAATGATTTAAAATATTTAAAAATTGACTAATATTCTTCGTTGCTTTTAAGGTGACGATTTGGTGATATCATTAAGTGAAATTAAATTGAAAAGTTCAGTCGTTTGAGCCAATATATTTTTAAGAGAATTTTTAAGAAAACTTTTTAGGTAATAATACATTTACAATTTCTATCTATGGTAAACAACACATAACATAATCCTTAGAATGTCACGTGATTCAAGTTTCATCTGACTCACTGCAATTCTTTCATTTCGTTATTCAGTTCTTTTTCATCATTAACGTCTTTGCAAATTATCCCTTCAAATTTTCAAAGTTTTCCTTTTTTTAATTACTATTTCATTAAATTTTTTTATTCTATGTATTTATTTTAATTTGGGTCATACTTCAATTAATTAATTTTTTGTTTAATGTAGTAAACTTAAGAACCTAGAGACAAAATGCAAATTACATAAAGCTTCTTAAAAGCCTAACTAAAAGTCAATAAAATATTAAATAATTGCTGAAAATATGTTAATTTGAAAAAATTACTAGGGAGTTAATATTTTGTTTTTATTAATTTGGGGGCCTGTTTCATCAGCATATGGCACTTTTTTAATGAAGAAGTGTACATACCTTCACTAAATATTTTTATTTTAATTATTTCAGTTTGAGTCATACTTCAATTAATTAATTTTTGGTTTAAGTTAATAAGCTTAAGAACCTAGAGTCGAAACGCAAATTTCATAAAGCATCTTGAAACAGAACTAAAAGTCAATAAAATTTGAAATAATTGCTGAAAATATGATAATTTGTAAACATTACTATGCTGTTAAAAACAACAAAAAAATGCATTCACTTAGAATTCATAAATTTATGTCAATTCTGGTCATCCATAAGAGCTGTCATCACCTCAGAATGTGCCTACAATGCTTTAATAATAAAACAGTTCACCAACTGGAATTGATAAAGACACTTTCTAATTACTGTGGTGAAGACTGAATTCAAAGAAAAGTTAAGAATAACAAGTAATAATTTAAATAAGATAATCTCACCTAGTATTGTGTTAGGTTCAACTTCAATACAAAAATTAAATTTTCATTTCTTCTTTCAATTTTCGTCTATAAGTTCTAAAAATAAACATTTCTAAAATAATGTCATTTATTTTTGGATAAGTGCTGAAAGTTTGATTAAAATCCGACAATTATTTGATTTTTGAAAGAATTTCCAAATTAATGTTTTTCAACGGAAAAAGCGCCAAAAAAAAAACTAATATGTTAAATATTACGTGACGTAAACAAAAGAAACAAAAATTTTATTTTTCTTAAGATTGGGGCCTTTTTTGTCATCATGCTCTGCTGTTTTTTAATTATTGAACATACAAGAAATCCGAAGAGGGCAGTCATTAAAAAAACAAAACAAAAAAAAATGGTTTTCCAAGTTAATTAGTAAAATAAAGCTTCCGAAACTAACAATATTTTGTACAAAACGACCATGACAGCATCTTTCCATGACAGTCATAGGGAACACACACACACACATATATATATATATATATATATATATATATATATAGGTAACCACACACGTTTTGGAAAACCTTCAGTTTCTTGATTTGTCAATGATCAAATCAATATTGAAGTAAAAAAGGTTTTAAAAAAAGAAAGAGCTATGAACATGAACGTCTGCCGAAAATAATAGTACAACATACAGGTCCAAAGCCCAAAGAAAAAACCCCGATACAAGTAATCAACTAACAAAGTGCTCAATACAAAAGTAGAGTGGTCCTAGTCAAACCTAGAGAGCCAGACAAACCTTCCAAGGTTTCTGCTAAGTGGATCGTCAGGGAAAGCTGACTATATGTATATGTATATATCAGAAAACATATATATATATATATATATATATATATATATACATATATATATATATAACAACATATAAATATATATATATATATATATTATTTAACAGTTAAAATATTTAATCCTTGAAAATGGCTAAATGTATCGCCGAAAGCAATCGGATAAACAGAACATTTGGAAAGTTTTTTATATAATTTATTATCTGAAAAGAAAAAAAATTATTAGATCGCATCAGAAATTGTATAAAAAACTTAATTATAGCACCTAGTCTGTCGTATTCAATGAAATGTGCATGAAAGAAGGATTGCTGCCTAAATACATAAATTTATATATATATATATAGCTGTGCACGGTTTAAAACATTCATAACAGACTAATAAAACTTTGATAGTCAGAGAGACAACTCTCGTCTTACTCTTTGCTTGCTTTTTCGTCTACATTCTTTCTTTATTGTATGTTTTGCAGCTGAATACAATTTGTATATATTGATACCTTTGCCTTGTCCCTTTCTTCAAATCAGTTTGGGTTTCGAAACAAATTAAATAAATGTGGTAAGAGGCCGCCACAAAGTAAATTGGCCAAAATTTGTGCTTTCGCTGCCTCATGTGTAACGTAGTAAAATACAGTGTCATCCGGATATAAGACCGATTTTCTCTGGTCCCAAATTAGAGCCTGTGTTAATGAAACAAAATAGACCAAATCCGGATATAAGAGACTTCTTCTCCGGTCCCGACAACTCTCTAATATCCTGGTTACACTGTACTAAACATTATGGCAGTAATGGTGGACGAATGACCAACAAGAAGTCCGATTTTTTCTTGTCGATAACTCAAAAACGATATGTTTCTTCATAATTTAAATTGTTAATTCGAGTTCAGCAAGTACATTTAGATATTTAGCACGGACGTTATGTGTTAATTTTTAATTTTCCTTATTTTTATATTGTTTTGTTTTCGTCCCTGGAATTAATTTAAAGTAAAAAAAATAAAAATAAAATAATTAATAATTACAGTATGTATCTCACTGAAAAGCAATAAATTAATATTTAAAAATTTTAAATAAAATATTTATCGAAATAGGTCGTTAAAAAAATAAAACTTTTGAAAATGCAATGATGATGGTAAAAATAAGCAGAGGTGGTGCCTAACCGATTTCGAAAAAAAAAAAAAATTTCTTACCTTGACTTTCTTAAAAAAAAATATGTCTAAAATAAATTCATTCATTTGTGAATAAGTTCTGAGAGTTTCATTAAAATCCGAGAATTATTTGATTTTTGCAAGAATTTCGAAATTAATTTTTTCATTAAAAAAAAATAGTAAAAATGGTCTGTTAAACACACAAAAAAAGATTTTCAGTCAAAATTTTCAACTTGTTTGAAATAATAAAAAAATTTAATAAAATCATCGAAAAATTACTTTTTGATCTTTCCTCTTAATAATAAAATAAAAATTGTTTTTATTAAGTTTACGGCCTTTTTCATCATGGTCAACTGTTTTTTAGGCGAAGTATTGGAGATAAATATTAGGGACTATAATTGGGGTAACACCGGTTTATGTCCAGCAGTCAATCATTTATTGACAATAAATAAAAAATAACATTTTTATTTAAATAGAGAAAGAAAAAAAAAAAGGACAAAAAATTTCCCCAACAGAATTTAAACTAGAATATTTTTTTCCTAGATTGATTAGCTAATTTTCTTTATCAAATGACAAATATAATTCATGTAAGTAAACAACGCAATTAAATACTTACCGCTTTCTTTCGCTTTATGATTTGATTTTCTTAAGACAATGCAGAATTTGAGAAAAATTGACAAACTAAACAATTTTAAATAAACTAAATGTTTTCCAGTTAATTTCTTCACATCGTACAAAATGGCCGTCGTTTTCGATTGATGCAAAAATAAAAAGGGAGATAATTCATGCAATAATAATAAAAGGGAGATAATTCATACAATATAGGAAAAAACAATATTGCTATATAATTTAATTCATTTGTGAATAAGTCCTGAAAGTTTAATTAAAACTCAATTCAATAATTATCTGATATTTGCTGTAGCTTTCTTCTTTCCCGGTCAATGACTGTTCGATTTTGATCATAAAACATTTCGAATTGTTGACAGAGAAATCATTCTATTTGTTTGGTCAACGCAGAGTGAAGTCACAAGTATAAAAAAAAAAAATTAATTTAATTCTAAGCTCAATTTTGGGGAGATCCCTTTTTTTATGAGGAGTGGTAGAAGGATATCAACTCATTACTGGCTTCTTGCTTTCCAGTTAACTTGAAGATGATGGAAGTTAAAAAGGGTTTGTAAGCGGACCCCCCGGAGGTAGGGGGCGATATGAAACCAGGGCCCGAGCGCCCCCTGTATCGTAAATGATGATGTCACCTACGTTTTTCGTATTAAAGACATAAAATCTGACATGGGGAAACAAAATGGACAACAGAACGTGGATATTCATGTTTAATGGATGTCAGTTATCTCCTGTTAATTTCTCTCTGAAACTTCTCCACACCTAAAGGACACATGGCACAGTGAATAAAGGCGTTACGGTTAGTTAGATTCAGTGACGGGACCCAAAGAGTGTGTTCAATACCTGGTTACGGCGGTGGAGAACTTGGAGAATGGAATTAATAAATATTGAAATTATTACGGAGTCGCTAACTGGGTGCCCTGTGATTGGATGAAAAACAACCAATCACAGGCTACCTTTTTTAGATTTTCACCAAACCCCCACGAGAGCGGTTTTTACAGACTCTCATCCTCTTTTGCTCAGAGACAACACGTTCTCCGTCTGCACTCTCCGTCATCTAAATACCAGGACACGTTTGAGGATTTAGACAGCAACTGAAGCTCAGAAGTCAAGGCTCTATTTCTTCAACCCAGCCAAAACGACACAGGAAATGTAAAACTGTTAAAAGGACGCATCTTTCAGATATGTTCCGCAAACCCAACTGTTTGCAAGAAACTTTCCTCTCTTTTCCTACAAATACAAGTTTTCTCAAACATTTTCATCTATGTTTGTGTTCCTTCTTGCCGGCGTCACAATATTTTTGTTACCAAATATAATTGGGAAAATCCCAATAATTTGCAAACAGTTGAAACTAGCGTCTTACGCTAAGAAAGTAAGAACCACGTGAAATAATTTAACCAGAAATAGATTTGTGTAAATTAATATCAAAAGGTGACGTCGCTTGCGGAAAGGGTATACACGTGCCAATCCCATTTTGGTGTTTACTACTAGGATTTGTAGGGGTCAAGTTTCGTCCGTTCTTTTTTTATTTCCTTTGTTCTTAATTTCTTTGTGTAGATATCGTTCGCTCAGCGGGATGAATGACTTTAAACAGATTAAGGGCGTTAAAGCCTTAATTTTTAATAGAGATTCCTTTAAAAGCAAAATAACTTATGCCGTTGAATTAATGTCAGCAGAAGCATCCTTAAATAAGACTTGTTTTAAAAAACAAGAAAGCCTTATAAATAAATGGTTGACAGAGGTCGACGCAATTAACACAAAAATAAGTGAAGCTTGTGAAAAAGCCGATATTCATTTAGAAAAAAAGCGGCATGTTGGAAGACGAACAGTTAGGGGCGGAGTTCGTTTACAACATATTTAAAAGGCTCACGGGACTGAAAGAGAATATTTCTAGTTCCAATACAGAATCCGTCCCAGTTCAAAATCCACAAGTGCCACTCACAATCTCGTGCGTTTCAGCCCCAAGGTTGCAGCGTGTTAAATTCAGTGGAATACAAGCCGCGGTAAATTTGAATTTAAAAATTTCCTGGTTCAATTTGAAAACTGTGTGGACGTTGTACACTAAAAAAAAGTCAAGCTGTCGCTTTTAAAAAGTTTTTTTTAACTGGCTACGCGTCTCAGTTAGTGTCTCATCTTTCATTAGAAGATTAAAACCTTGAAGTGGCCGTCAATTTATTGAGAAAGGATATTCCTCTCATGAAATTTTTAAACATTTGCTGGGCAGTACCCCTAAATATGACCCAGAGTTTGTCAACATAAAAAGATTTTTGTCAGAAATTAAAGCTGACCTATCCGAATTAAAAACCTCGTATAATTTGGATTTTTTTAAAGAAAACACTCCAGGCTATGAACTAACCAGCCATATAATTTTTTCAAAATTAGCCTCAAATCTTCAAAAAGAATCCGGAAAGTTAACTGTAACTACCCAAAAATCAATCAAATTTTTGATAGTTACAGCGAGGTTATAAAAACCTTAATTAAAACAGTTTTTTTTAAATCCTAATTCCCACCAAGACAATTTCAAGTCGCAGGAAGGGAATTATACTAAGAACAACAACGCAAAGAAAAATGTTCCAACATTGGAAAACTTTGCAATAAAATCTAGCAAAATTAGTAGACATTGTAGATTTTGCAACATCAACGGGTACACCATGAACCATTGTTCAAAATATTCCTCCCTTGAGTCGAGACGTTCTAGGTGTAGGGAGATGGGCTTGTGCTCTTTTTGTACAAGTACTAATCATAGAACGGAAGACTGCTATGGCAAAGCAAATAAATTACCTCGAAAGTGTGCAAATTGCAAATCCAGAGGCCACATTATCCCCCTCCTCCTTGTGATGAAGTAGATAAGAGTGGAAACAGTTCATCTGCTTCCACGCACGTGTGTACCAACACTGGCACACAGGAGCAGCCTTATATTTTACCGATAGTGGCAATTACTGTTTCTAAAGGAAAACGTAAATACAAATTGAACTGCCTCTTTGATACAGGCAGTCAAATGACTTATTTCTCTAGGCAAGTTATTGAAAAATTAGGGCGCTATAGATCTTTCCTCACTCCAGTGGAATACAACGCAAAAACCTTTTTAGGGTCTAAAAATAAAAAAATAAACCAAGTTGTAGTGGGGATTGAAGTAAATAAGGGTAATTCCTTGCCCCTACCTGTTCTTATCGATGATGAATTCGATATGATCTTAAGATTCGATAACTTTAAATCTGTTAAGAACAATTTACTTAAATTAAATTACAAACTAGCTTTTTTGTACGGAAAAAAATGATATTAGGGTTCACGGTCTTTTAGGCATCGATGTAATTCAATTTATGAAGAACATCAAAATGGTGGATTGCATGAAGGGCTCTTCTTGGGAGTTTCGTACAGGCATTTCCTCGTTAGGCAACTGCCAACATTTTTTATATGAAAATCAAAGTACCCCTAAAAAAGTACAGAGTAAAGATTTTCAACACAATTATCATGCCATAGTGTCTAAATATTCTACATGCTCAGACACTAGAATGAATTTTGTAATGAATCCTATAAAGAGTTACCCTGACCCCTTCGCTGAAATTTTTGTCGGAATTCAAGTAGAAAGGAATTTAGAGAAAATGTTTGATGTAGATTCGCTGGGCATGTCTCCGGAAGACGAAGCTATTTGTGATTATGATAAAAAATAAAATTATGGAATTTGAAAAATCTATTGAATTCAGAGATAACGCTTATCACGTTAAACTCCCCTGGCACGAGGACAAAATAAAGTCTGTGCCTTCCAATCACAGAGTTGCTCTTTCAGTTTTGAACAGAGTAGTTAACAAGCTCGAGCAACCAAAATTACTCAATGACTATGTTGAGGTCATCAGCAGGAGCGGGAAGGTATCATCGAACGTTTTGAGGTGGCACCTGAGGAATTTTCAAAACATGTTTGGATACCCCATTGGCCTGTTTTCAAGAGGGATGAGCATACTACCACAAAAATTAGACCCGTTTTTAACTGCTCCCTGAAGACTAAGGGGAAATATTCTCTAAATGAAGCTGCTTACCCTGGCATAAATTTAATCGGGGATATGTTAGAGCTGTTGCTATTTAGGTCTAATAAATATGTGATGTTAGCAGACATTCGTAAGGCTTTCCTTATGATCAAAATCGGATCTCTCGAGGACCGTAACAGGTTTTGTTTTTTTATGAAGGAAGGGAATAGGCGGGGCTGTTTTAGATATACCACACTTATTTTTGGATTTAATGCCAGCCCCTTCATTTTGAATTTTATAATAAAACACCATGCGCGTATGTTTCCTGCTGATAACTGCACTGACATGTTAAAGAAAAATTTCTATCTGGACAAACTAATTAAAACCGGTAACTCTGTTCGCATGTTATCAGACCTATACACAACGGCTAATTATCGCATGGAAAAGGGTCATTTTAACCTTAGATCATGGAATACGAATTGTGAGAAACTTAAAACTAGGTATGTCCAATATTGACCTTTTTAGCGTTTTTTTTTAGTTGTTTTTTTGTCAGTTGAAAGACACATTAATTTCGAAATTCTTGTAAAAATTAACTACTTGTTGGATTTTAATGAAAACTTCAGAACTTATTCAGAAATGAATGAACTTATTTTAGAAATGTTTGTCTCTTTGAAAGTCATGGTATAAATATTTTTTTTTTATATCTGTTACCCCCCTGGAACTTAATTTTATGAAAACACAAAAAAAAATTTATTTGCAACCTGAATTTTTTTTTAATTAAATGCACAAAACTGTGAAAAATCTAAATCATCGATTTTTTTGTTAAAAAGATGTCCGAAATTGTCCAAACTTTTACCTCAATTGTAAAAATACAAAACCCAATAAAACTAAGACAATATTTAATTAAGAAAGTTTTTAATGGCTTTTCTGAATAATATATACGAAGGTAATTATTATCTGAAAGAAAAACATTTTTTTGATGAACAATGAATTTTTACATTAATTTTCTTTTTTTTTTCAATTTTAAATACACAATATGACAAAAGGTTGTTATATATTTATACATTAAGTTCTTTCTGCAACCTTATGGAAATGATATATTATATTCTCTACTTTTTAAAGATCATAAATTCGAAAGCTTATTAAAATCTGACAACCATAATTATTTTAAAAATAATTTTTAATATTCCAAAATTGTATTTAAAATCGTCTACAACGAAAGTACGGATGCACATTGTTGAAATAATGTCACATGAGTAGTTTCCTTTGATAGAAGCAAGTTTTTTTTTTACTTCAGAAATGGCTTTGATTCGTTCAGTACCAACAAAACAACGCTTGTCAAGTTTTCTGAATATCGTCGTATTATTTTCAATTTTTTTCTTTTTCTATTCAAATATAATCGAATAGTGGGATAAAAGAAAATATCGACTATTTACAATTACAAAAAAAAAAACGCCCTTGGAAGTCCACCCAAATTTTCAAGTTTGAAATCGAATGCATAAATAATTCCAAAGTAATGTACAATGAATTTATGATAAATTCATTGTACATTACTTTGGAATTATTATCCACACGACAAATTATCAATTAAAACGATTTTTGGAGTTTAAATTTTCTGGGGTTAGCTCGCTACTACTCAAACTAAAAAATACTTGTTGAGTCAAAACCAAACCAACATAGCATGTTAATTTTATTAATAAATAAAATAAAACTCATATTAAAATTACTGCCATATAATTATTAATAAATAGAAAAAAATCTGCCTTAATAAAAAAGAAATAAAATCTCATTTCATTAAGTTAACCCGTTTCAATTAATGGTGTTTCATGTAATTTTTATATTCTCAGAAAAATATTTCATGACTGAAATAATAAACCTCAATTTAAAAAAATGAATTTTTTTTACTGTTTTATTTTTACTTGTAAAATTTGATTTTCTTTCATAATTTAAATGTTATTTTCAGTGCAGAATTCTTCCTCAAACGTAAGGTAAAAAAAAAAAAAAAATTTGAAAGTGAATTTTTTTTTAAAAATCTACTAACCAGATTCACTTAAAATTAGAACGAATTATATCACTTCGGTGCTACCATCCAATAAATTTCCGTGCCGTAAGTTGTGAATATATTGACGTACGGCAATTAACGCCTGTCAATTACTTAAAAAAGGAACGACTACGGTTGGAAATATCTCTCTTAAAAAAATTTCTGCTAAAAATGTAAGTAATGTTTCTTTCAAATTACATTAAGTATACTTTAATCATTCTAAATTTCCTAAGATAACAAAAGAAAAAGGTGTAATTTATTTTTCATGATTTTTTAACTAACAAACTATGATCTTTCCGACAGAAATGTCGATAAGTTCGATTTTACGAAATTTTTTGACTCGAAAAAAAAAACAAGATTTTTTAATAAAATTTTTAACATTTATAGGAAGGATTAAAAAATCTGAAAAAATATTCAGAAAATACTTTGGTCTTTCCTCTTTAATAACAACATAAATATTTAAACGTTAAAAATTGTTTTATCAATTTGGGGACCTTTTGTCGTCAAGGTATACCACTTTTTAGCGAAATATTGGACATACCTACTTAAAACCTTAATGATAAAAGATCAGAAATTCGTAGAACATGGTTGTCAACTCGAAAAGGTTTTAGGGTATAAATATTCCACACTAGAAGACACACTCCAGATTTCAGGGTCACCTATTGACCAGTCTGTTAATACTAAACGAGGCATATTAGCCCAAACTGCAAGGGTCTTCGACCCACTATCTTTGTGTTTACCTGTTACTATCAGGGGAAAATGCTCTTGAGAGATTTGTGGACTCAAAAATTAGACTGGGATGATGTTGTGCCAGAAGAATTTCAGACATGGCCTGCCTTATCGCGTGATCTTGCCAAGCTGGATTCATTGCAATTCCCTAGATTTATAATCAGTGAAGGCGGCCCTGTCGATCTTTATATATTTTGTGATGCCTCTTAAGGGGTTTATGGGTTTGCAGTTTATGGCGTACAGAATGGCGAGTCTCATTTGATATTTTCATAAGCTAAGGTGGCTCCTATGAAGCCTAAAAGCTTACCGCTTGAATTGTTGGCTGTGTTTTTGGCCATCAAGTGTTTACTGCCTCTATTGAAAGCTTACTCCCGAATCAAGATCGGAGATGTAGTCATATCAGTGGATGCACAGGTTGTGTTGTCATGGCTTTTGTCTGACAACATTAAAACCAAGAACCAGTTTGTGAGAAACAGACTAAAGGACATCCGACAAATGATTGAGGAACTGAAAGAAAAGAAATCCTTATCTGTAAAATTCAGATATTTTCTTACTGACCAGAACCCTACTGACTTGCTCAAAAGGGGAGTAACCTTTGAAAAGTTTCAACAGAATCTAAGCCGTTGGACCTTAGGACCTGAATGGCTCAGCAAAAATCCCATAGAATGGCCATCAAGCGAACTTCAGTGCCTAAGTTCCAAAAATAAATTCATTGTACAGACTACGTCATTACATTACACTGTAGCTAACGTTGAACCTCAACCGGTGATACCCTTTGATAAATACTCGGATTTTAATAGATTGATTAATGTTACTACCAATATATTTAAAATCCGAAATAAACTAAAACTTGTGGATCTGGATCCTAGTAGTTGTGCTAAAATTTACTTACTTAAGGTAATGCAGCAGCAAAGCTTTCCGACAGAACTTGCTTACCTTCAATCTCCTCAAGGTAAAAAGTACCTGAATTATTAAAAAATTTAAACTTATTCATAGATGAAAGGGGGATAATCAGGACTAAGGGTAGAATAGGTAAAATCACTACTTATGATTGTGAAGTTATCAATCCTGTCTTATTGGCTAAGGATCATGATCTGACTGAACTTATGATTGTGGAATATTACAAAAGATGTAAGCATCTGGGAATTCAGTCAACCGTAAACAAAATCCGCCTTTCAGGGTTTTGGATACCCAGGGCGAGACAAGCCGTCAAAAAAGTAATTTCTAGGTGCGTCTTGTGCCAAAAATTTAATAACCTTGCTTTCAAGTATCCTAAGGTTACCAATCTTCCTAAACACCGAGTAAATCTCGTTAAACCATTTCTACATACTGGGATTGACTATACTGGACATGTTTGGGTAAAGGGTGACGAAGTTGTGAAATGTATATGCTTATATTTACTTGCCTCAATATTAGAGCTGTACACATAGAGTTGGTTAAAGACATGAGCACCCACTCATTTGTTCTGGCTCTGATTAGATTTACTAATATATATGGAATCCCATCTCATATTTACAGCGATAATGCCAGATCCTTTATAGCTGGTTGCAATCTTATAGAGGAAGTTTTTGCCTCCTCTGAATTCAATGAACACTTCCAAGTGTATAATATTAAGCACATCAGAATACCTCTATATGCTGCTTGGGTTGGGAGTACATGGGAACGTATGATCAGGACTATTAAATCATGTTTGTATAAAACAATTGGGCGTTGCCGAATTAGATATTTTGATCTCCTTATTGTAATTTCGGATGTTCAGAGTGCTATAAACCAAAGACCTCTCACTTATAGATGTTCTTCGAATTCAGACCTCGAAGTAATAACTCCTAATTGTTTTCTTCGTCCTAACGCTAATTTGGGACTTGTACTGAAATTGGATGATCAGGATGTTTGGAAATCTGACCCCACTTCAAGATTAAATGTGGTAAAATCCATTGAAGCTCGTGATTCGATGTTGACTAGATTCCGCAAGCTTTGGTATCAAGATTATCTGTGGAGCTTGAGGGAACAGTGTAAAGATTCGCACGAGGTCAATTTTCACAATAGAATCAATGTTGATGATGTGGTTCTTGTTAAGAATCCTGCCAAGCCTAGACCATTTTGGCTACTGGGAAGAGTTTTGGAGTTAATTGTCGGTGACGACAAAAAGATTCGTTCTGTAAAAGTCAAGAGAGGTGACGGGCCTGTTCAGGTCCATTCTATCAAACTGCTGTATCCTCTAGAACTATCATTAACTCATGCCCACCATCCTAAAATCATTCCGTACTCGAAGGGAGTGTGTGATAGGAAAATATCTGTTGCAAAATCAAAGGTCTCTAATGATGTACCAGATACTTAGGGTGCATCTGTTGCAATAAAACAACGTCCTAAAAGGACTAAAAATTTAAAAGGTAGTAAAAACTCTCCCAATAATCCCTATGTATACTATTAAACTCAGTTCTATTTAAAACTTATAGTCTTCACATACCTTAGCTTATAGGGTACGTGTTGCTGAACAAAGAAAACAAAGTGTTAATGATATTGTACTATATGATTGAAAGGATGAAATTTCTATAGTCCTATTAGTACACCAAAATGAGAATTTCTTTAAATACAAAATAAAATACAACACTGACTTCTTTCAAAGTTTGGAGTTCTTTGTGAAAACAAATCTCCACTGCCTCTACATTCTAATTTGAAGTTCTTAAAAAAAATCAAATTTCCCGTGAACACTCATCTTTGGCTACATCTGCCTTAAAGAAAAAAAGAAGAAAAATCAACTTTTCTGTGAACTTTTCATCTTTAGCTATTTTTGCCTTAAAAAAAAAGAAAAATCAACTTTTCTGCGAACTTTTCATCTTTGGCTATTTTTGCCTTAAAAAAACAAAACAAACTGCAACTGTGTGAAGAATTATGTTGCAATGATTTCATATTACAATTTTGTTTTGGGGGAGAATATTGAAATTATTACGGAGTCGCTAATTGGGTGCCCTGTGATTGGATGAAAAACAACCAATCACAGGCTCCCTTTTTAGATTTTCACCAAACCCTCACGAGAGCGGTTTTTACAAACTCTCATCCTCTTTTGCTTGTTGGGGCCCTCAGAGACAACACGTTCCCCGTCTGCACTCTCCATCATCTAAACACTAGGACACGTGTGGGGATTTGGACAGCAACTGAAGCACAGAAGTCAAGGCTCTATTTCTTCAACCCAGCCAAAACAACACAGGAAATGTAAAACTGTTAAAAAGACGCATCT
This sequence comes from Acanthosepion esculentum, assembly GCA_964036315.1. Lineage (NCBI taxonomy): Eukaryota > Metazoa > Mollusca > Cephalopoda > Sepiida > Sepiidae > Acanthosepion > Acanthosepion esculentum. The sequence continues at coordinate 2,193,118 of OZ038479.1, read as the reverse complement.
TTCAGATAAGTTCCGCAAACCCGAATGTTTGCAAGAAACTTTCCTCTCTTTTCCTACAAATACAAGTTTTTTCAAACATTTTCATCTGTGTTTGTGTTCCTTTCTTCTTGCCGGCGTCACAATATTTTTGTTACCAAATATAATTGGGAAAATCCCAACACAGGAGATAACTGATATCCATTAAACATGGCACGTGGAACTAGTCCAACCTTCGACACGACCGGAGTGCCCGTAATCTCTTTCCAACCATCGACACAACCAGAACGTCTGCACCTCGACCCCAACTATCGACACGACCGGAACAAACGCACCGCAACATCCCGTCGTCGACCTCAATGTCCAACCGTCGACACGACCGGAGTGCCCGCAATCTCTTTCCAACTGTCGACACGACCGGAAGGTCTACACCTAGGCTCCAACCGTCGACACGACCAGTCCAACACTCGACACGACCAGTCCGACCATCATTACCTTGATTACCAGACCAATATATCCAACGGAACTCTTCTTTATAAATAAATTATTTAATCCTATATCTGTTGTCCATTTTGTTCCACCTTGTCAGATTTTACGTCTTTAATACGAAAAACGTTAGCGGGCCTCTTGTGACCTCATCATTTACGATACGGGAGCTCTCGGGCCTTGGTTTGATATCGCACCCCCCTCCAGGCTGTCCGCTTAAAAACCCTTTTTAACTTCCATCATCTTCAAGTTAACTGGAAAGCAAGAAGCCAGAAATTAGTTGATATCCTTCTACCACTCCTCATAAAAAAGGGATCTCCCCAAAAATTGAGCATAAATATAATTTTTTTTTTTTTAACTTGTGACTTCACACTGCGTTGACCAACCAAATAGAATGATTTCTCTGTCAACAATTCGAAATGTATTATGATCAAAATCAAACACTCATGGACCGGGAAAGAAGAAAGCTACAGCAAATATCAGATAATTATTGAGTTTTAATGAAACTTTCAGGACTTATTCACAAATGAATTAAATTATATAGCAATATTTTTTGTTTCTGTTTTGTATGAATTATCTCCCTTGGTATTATTGCATGAATTATCTCCCTTGTTATTATTGCATCAATCGAAAACGACGGCCATTTTATACGATGTCAAGAAATTAACTAGAAAACATTTAGTTTATTTAAAATTGTTTAATTTGTCCATTTTTCTCAAATTCTGCATTGTCTTAAGAAAATCAAATCATAAAGCGAAAGAAAGCGGTAAGTATTTAATTGCTTTGTTTACTTACATGAATTATATCTGTCATTTGATAAAGAAAATTAGCTAATCCATGAAAAAAATCTTCTGGTTTAAATTCTGTTGGGGAAATTTTTTGTCCTTTTTTTTTTCTTTCTCTATTTAAATAAAAATGTTATTTTTTATTTATTGTCAATAAATGATTGACTGCTGGACATAAACCGGTGTTACCCCAATTATAGTCCCTAATATTTATCTCCAATACTTCGCCTAAAAAACAGTTGACCATGATGAAAAATGCCGTAAAACTTAATAAAAACAATTTTTATTTTATTATTAAGAGGAAAGATCAAAAAGTAATTTTTCGATGATTTTATTAAATATTTTTATTATTTCAAACAAGTTGAAAATTTTGTCTGAAAATCTCCTTTTTTTTTTGTGTTTGTCACCGTTTAACGGACCATTTTTTATTTTTTACTATTTTTTTTTTATGAAAAAATTAATTTCGAAATTCTTGCAAAAATCAAATAATTCTCGGATTTTAATGAAACACTCAGAACTTATTCACAAATGAATGAATTTATTTTAGACATATGTTTTTTTAAGAAAGTCAGGGTAAGAAATTTTTTTTTTTTTCAAAATCGGTTGGCACCACCTCTGCTTATTTTTACCATCATCATTGCATTTTCAAGTTTTATTTTTTTAACGACCTATTTCAATAAATATATTATTTAAAATTTTTAAATTAATTTATCGCTTTTCAGTGAGATACATACTGCAATTGTTAATTATTTTATTTTTATTTTTTTTACTTTAAATTAATTCCAGGAACGAAAACAAAACAATATAAAAATAAGGAAAATTAAAACACATACGGTAAATTTGCTTTTTAACGTCCGTGCTAAATATCTCTTAAAATTTTTACCAAATTGTCATAATTCCGTGCAAATGTACTTGCTGAACTCGAATTAACAATTAAATTATGAAGAAACCTACCGGACTTCTTGTTGGTCATTCGTCCACCATTACTGCCATCATGTTTAGTATTTTACTACGGGACACATGAGGCGGCGAAAGCACAAATTTTGGCCAATTTACTTTGTGGCGGCCTCTTACCACATTTATTTAATTTGTTTCGAAACTCAAAATGATTTGAAGAAAGGGACAAGGCAAAAGTATCAATATATACAAATTGTATTCAGCTGCAAAACGTACAATAAAGAAAGAATGTAGACGAAAAAGCAAAGCGTAAGACGAGAGTTGTCTCTCTTTGACTATCTAAGTTTATCAAAGTTCTCTGAATGAAAATGAAAGAGTTATTAGTCTGTTATAAATGTTTTAAACAGTTCTGTGCACAGCTATATATATATAGCTGTGCACAGAAGAAATTTTAATTTTATATAAATTTGTGTATTTAGGCAACAATCCTTCTTTCATGCACATTTCATTGAATACGACAGACTAGGTGCTATAATTAAGTTTTTTTTTACAATTTCTGATGCGATCTAATAATTATTTTCTTTTCAGATAATAAATTATATAAAAACTGTCCAAATGTTCTGTTTATTCGAGTGCTTTCGGCGATACATTTAGCCATTTTCAAGGATTAAATATTTTAACTGTTAAATAATATATATATATATATGTTGTTATATATATATATATATATATGTGTTGTTATATATATATATATGTTGTTATATATATATATATATATATATATATATATATGTGTTGTTATATATATATATGTTGTTATATATATATATATATATATATATATATATATATAGTCAGCTTTCCCTGACGATCCGCTTAGGAGAAACCTTGGTAGGTTTGTCTGGCTCTCTAGGTTTGACTAGGTCCGCTCTACTTTTGTATTGAGCACTTTGTTAGTTAGTTGATTACTTGTATCGGGGTTTTTTTCTTTGGGCTTTGGACCTGTATGTTTTACGATTATTTCCGGCAGACGTTCATGTTCGTAGCTCTTTCTTTTTTTAAAACCTTTTTTTCCTTCGATATTGATTTGATTATTGACAAATCAAGAAACCGAAGGTTTTCTGAAACGAGTGTGGTCATATATATATATATATATATATGTATATATATATATATATATATGTATCGTGTTCCAGATGACTTGAAAGATGCTGTCATGGTCATTTTGTACAAAAAGGGCCCCAAACTCGGTAAAAACAAAGCAATCCAGCAGAACTCCACAAAGAAGCTTGCCGACAACAGACATTTGCCACAATGATTTCATCCCTGTCCCCCTTGCCCTTGGATGATAATATTGTTAGTTTCGGAAGCTTTATTTTACTAATTAACTTGGAAAACCAAGTTTTTTGTTTTTTTTAATGACTGCTCTCTTCAGATTTCTTGTATGTTCAATAATTAAAAAACAGCAGAGCATGATGACAAAAAAGGAGTCAATCTTAATAAAAATAAAATTTTTGTTTCTTTTATTTACGTCACGTAATATTTAACATAATTAGCTTTTTTTGGCGCTTTTTCCGTTGAAAAACATTAATTTGGAAATTCTTTCAAAAATCAAATAATTGTCGAATTTTAATCAAACTTTCAGCACTTATCCAAAAATAAATCACATTATTTTAGAAATGTTTATTTTTAGAACTTATGGATGAAAATTGAAAGAAGAAATGAAAATTTAATTTTTTTATTGAAGTCAAACCTAACACAATACTAGGTGAGATTATCTTATTTAAATTATTACTTGTTATTCTTATCTTTTCTTTCAATTCAGTCCTCACCACAGTAATTATAAAGTGTCTTTATCAATTCCATATTGTCAACTGTCTTCTTATTTTAAAAATAATTGTCTTCCTCCATGACTGTGAATGGTAGCCAAGCCGATAATTGTTTTCAAATTAATAAATTATGATCCCCCCCTTTTTATATAATTTTTAATTACTCAGTAATCTTAAAAATGTTGGAAAATATTCTCTGTAATCTTAACTTTATAAATGCTGACTTTAAATTTTAGACGAGCTCCTGTGAAAGACTTGCTAAAAAAAAGGATTTCAAATCATTTAAATAATCTTCTTTGAACTGAAATTTCGGTTTTATTTGAAAGTTAATAAAAGTAAAACTGAAGTGAATTAAAAAAAAAGAATCAATTATTTTCGTCTATAAAAACAAAGCTTTTAAGCCTTTTTAAAACCTTGACACATTTTCTAGTCTTTCCTCGAAGCGCCATTATAGAGGGAAAATTGAAAGAAATGAAACTTTGCTTATTGAAGTCGAACCTAACACAATATTAGATGAGATTATCTTATTTAAATTATTACTTGTTATTCTTATCTTTTCTTTCAATTCAGTCTTCACCACAGTAATTAGAAAGTGTCTTTATTAATTCCAGTTGGTGAACTGTTTTATTATTAAAGCATTGTAGGCACATTCTGAGGTGATGACAGCTCTTATGGATGACCAGAATTGACATAAATTTATGAATTCTAAGTGAATGCATTTTTTTGTTGGTTTTAACAGCATAGTAATTTTTACAAATTATCATATTTTCAGCAATTATTTAAAATTTTATTGACTTTTAGTTCTGTTTCAAGATGCTTTATGAAACCAAAAATTAATTAATTGAAGTATGACTCAAACTGAAGTAATTAAAATAAAAATATTTAGTGAAGGTATGTCCACTTTTTCACTAAAAAAGTGCCATATGCTGATGAAACAGGCCCCCAAATTAATAAAAACAAAGTATTAACTCCCTAGTAATTTTTGCAAATTAACATATTTTCAGCAATTATTTAATATTTTATTGACTTTTAGTTAGGCTTTTAAGAAGCTTTATGTAATTTGCATTTCATCTCTAGGTTTGCGACCTTAAACAAAAAATTAATTGAAGTATGACTCAAACTAAAATACATAAAATAAAAATATTTAGTGAAGATATGTCCACTTTTTCACTAAAAAAGTGCTATACGCTGATGAAACAGGCCCCAAAATTAATAAAAACACAGTTGTAATTTATAAATTTTCGATACTTAAGATTTAAAATGAATTTTTAAAAATGAAAAAATTCTTGAAAATTTCATTTTAGCTTTAATCGAAAGCTAAATGATTAAATTTACTATTTCCAGTAAGTAAAATATTCTGGTGTATTTCAAATAAAAATTATATATAGATGGGTATCTTAATTTTTCAGCTGATTTAAGTAAATTTTCTTAAACACAGCCATTTTCTTAATTTTAAGAAATTTGTAAACAAAATTATCGATTTTTAAAATCTTTCAAAACTAAAAAAATATTTTTGTCACGTTATTTGAGTAAAATTAGAAAATTTAAAGTTAAATTAATCTGATTTGAAACAAATATTACTTATAGCAGAAAAAATATAGTATACAAGGATTTCTTAATAACTTCTTTATTGATGTTATCAATGTAATTGAAAAGTTACGAACTGATGACAAATTTTATGAAATCTAAGTGAATGCGTTTTTCTGATGCTTGCCTAATAATTTTTGCAAATTAACATATTTTCAGCAATTATTTAATATTTTACTGACTTTTAGGTTTCAAGAAGCTTTATGAAATTTACATTTTGTCTCTAGGTTCTTAAGTTTACTACGTGAAACAAAAAATTAATTAATTGAAGTATAACCCAAATTAAAATAAATACATAGAATAAAAAAATTCAATGAAATAGTAATTAAAAAAAGGAAAACTTTGAAAATTTGAAGGGGTAATTTGCAAAGACATTAATGATGAAAAAGTACTGAATAAAGAAATGAAAGAATTGCAGTGAGTCAGATGAAACTTAAATGACGTGACATTCTAAGGATTATGTTATGTGTTGTTTACCATAGATAGAAATTGTAAATGTATTATTACCTAAAAATTTTTCTTAAAAATTCTCTTAAAAATATATTGGCTCAAACGACTGTTATGAACTTTTCAATTTTTGATTTATAAATGTACTTTTCACTTAATGATATCACCAAATTGTCACCTTAAAAGCAACAAAGAATATTAATCAATTTTTAAATATTTTAAATCATTTAATTAAAATTTTTTAAAATGAAAACAATCCTTGTAAAAATTAATTATTCATCAAAAAATTTCTTTGTAAGACAGTAGTGTCCTTAATAAATCATATTTATAAAAGCAATTAAAAGCTTTTCTAATTAAACAGTGTCATAGTTTTATTGCATTTTTATTTTACAACTCAGAGCAGATTTTCAGTGAAAAGGCTGTTTTACAAAAAAAATTAGTGATTTACTTTCTCCAAAGAGTCCTGCTTTTAATTAATAAGAAAAATCCCTGCCTTAAAAATTGAATTTCTCAAAATTTCATGAAATTAAGTAAGAGGGTGGTTACATACATAAAAATAAATGTTATTTTTTATCATTATTTTCTAAACAAAAATTTCCAAAATAATTTATTTCATTTCTGAATATTTCCTCAAAGTTTTATTAAAATACCACAATTATTTGATTTTTGGAAGAATTTCAAATTAATGTATGTTTCACCAGAAAAAGTGCAAAAAAATAACCTTTATCTTTGGTTTGGCTGCTGATGTAAACAAAAGATATTTAAGCCAAATTTCCAACTTGCTAGACAAGATGAAAAAAATTTCAAAAATAATTAAAAAATACTTTGGTCTTTCCTCTTAATCATAACATAAACATTTTGATGACAAAATTTTGTTTTTATTGAGTTTTGGCCTTTTTCATCTGACTATGGTGTGTTTTTGTGTGAAAATAGTGGAGGTATCTATTTTAATAAAACTTTCCAGCCTTATGCATGAATGAATGAATTTATATTTGAAATGATTATTTTCAGCAATTATCTAATATTTTATTGAGATTTAGTAGGTACCTCCACTGAATTTTCGATACCAAACGTTTAAAATGAATTTTCGAAATGGAAAAGCATTCTTGAAGATTTCATTTTAGCTTTAATTGGAAGTTAAATGATTAAATTTACTATTTCCAGTAAGTAAAATATTCTGGTGTATTTCAAATAAAAACTATTTTCAAGACAAGATAAGCTTCTGTGGCACGTCACTACTCGAGGCAAACGTATGTAAACAAAGCCAGTAATAATAGCTGTTCTGTCGATGCAACATGAATGAAGTCAAACTTACATTGTCCATAACTCTTAAACGGTAACTGAGTATGAATTTTTAATTTCATTTTCCAAATAATCAAGCAATATCACACTATAATGGAACATTTCAAATCAACAGTTTATGTTAGGTAACTCTACTAATTCAGTGTCCTGCGTATGATGATAAACTACGTCCAACAGCAAGGCCTCTGATCAGGAGGTTTTGAGGAGTGTGGAACCAACTCTTAATTGCTGGTGTTCCCAGGTTCACCCTAACCCAGGGTGGTAGTACCTGTTAGGGTCCCAGCTATTGGGCAAATAGTTAACACCCAAACTTGTGTAAAAATAGGCTTTAACACCAGAAATACTTTGTAATAAAATTATTATTACCAGCAATTAATTAAATTTACTATTTCCAGTCAGTAAGATATTCTGGTGTATTTCAAATAGAAATTGTATAGATTGGAATGTCAAATATTTGCCTGATTTAAGTAAAGGGATAACAGATGTAAAAAAAAATATTTTTTCCTGACTTTCTAAAAAACAAACATTTCTAAAATAATTTCATTCATTTTAGAAAAACTGACTCATTTGAAGTATGACCTCAACTTTTTATCCAATTTATAAGTTTCTTAAAAGCGGCCATTTTCTTAATTTTAATTAATTTGTAAACAAAATTATCATTTTTAAAAATCTTCCAATAATACAACATATATTTATGACATGTTATTTGAATGAAATTAGGAAATTTAAAGTTAAATTTATCTGACTTGAAATAAATATTACTTAATAGCATAAAAATCTAAGTGAATGCATCTTTTTCTGTTTTTAACTATTTAGCGATTTTTACAAATTAGCATATTTTCAGCAATTATCTAATATGTTATTGACTTTTAGTTACGCTTGAAGATGCTTTAAGAGAAAATAATAAAATTTAAGTTCTATAAAATTTTTTAGATTAATTTTAAAATTTAATAACTAATATAAAATACCATGATAGAGATAACTCAATAATTTATGAAATGTTACAGTATTTTATTTAATGACCTTTTCATAATAATGTTACATCTAGACTACCATAATTATTTTTCAAATATTGCAACAAAACAACTTATTTAAGCTTTTCAATTTTTGATTCATAAACATAGTTTCTACTTAATTGTAATATCACCTAAAAGAAATATGGCAGGGAAGATTTTTAAATTATGCTAAATTATTATAATTCAGTAGTTATTGGAAAAAAAGTTTTCCTAACATAATAGCGTCCTAAATATAACTCATTTACAAAAGAAATTAAAAGCTTTTCTAATTAAATAATGTCTCAGTTTTATTACATTTTTTTAGCTTACCATTTGGAGCAGATTTTCAGAAAACAAGAAAAAATTTGAAAAAGAAAATTGAATGACTTACATTCTCCAAGGAGTCCTACTTTTAATTCTTTAAAAATGTTTGGAAATACACTTTAATTTCTTGAAATTTCATGAAATTATTTAAGTGAGACGGTATAACATGAGTAAAAAAAATACGTTTTATCAGGATTTGCAAAAACAAAAAAAAAACAAGAATAATTTTATTTATTTGTGAATAAGTTCTTAGAGTTTAATTAAAATCCGACAATTATTTGATTTTTGTAAGAATTTCCAGATCTAGATTTGTATTGTTTCCATTTATTTTACTTTAATATATAAGATTCATAAAAGCTGTTAAAATCTTTTCTAATTAAATACGGTCTTAGTATTATAGGGTTTTGGATTTTACAATTCAGAGCTAATTTTGAATTATTTCTCAATTGATAATAATTCCATTTATCTGTCAAAATATAGACTGCTTTCATTTTTTATTCACTGTCCCTATTAATGTATCATCTATGCCTTTCTTCCCAGATGTTTATGTGGTTATTATTGAGTATTTTCGTGAAAACACTTTCCATTAAGACAAATATATGTTCCATGGTTCTCGTGAAAACATGGCAATGAACTTCGTCTGGCAAGAAATAATGTATTTTGAAATGCGTGGTTTATATTTGTACAAAAATTTTCTTTGGTGTTATGTATGAATCAAAAGGAAACATCGGCCATATTTATATAACATAAAGTGGGGGGTAACAAATGTAAAAAAAAATATTTTTATCATGGCTTTCTGAAAAACAAACATTACTAAAATAATTTCGTTCATTTGTGAATAAGTTCTAAAAGTTCCACTAAAATACAATAATTATTAGATTTTTGCAAGAATTTCCAAATTAATGTATTTTTCAACTGATAAATGGTGCTAAAACACTAATGGTTAATATTATGTGACCACTGATGTAAAAATCAAGAATTTTAGCCAAAATCTGGCTATGGACCTGTTCATGTTGCCAGTGACTTTAGTCAAAGACAACGTCTAAAAAATTTAAAAATCAAATATTTTTCAAGATCCAGATTTGAATTGTTTCTGAATTGAATTCCATTTATCTGTCATAATATAGACTGCTTTCATTTTTTTATTCACTGCCCCTATTAATATACCATTTCTACTTTTTTTTTCTTCACAGATATTGTGGCTGTGCACAATCCACAGTGGGCTTCACTGAATAAAAAGACATGATCTACATTGTCAAAAACTTGACACTGAAATTCACCTAGCAAGAAGTAATATACTTTGAAATGTGTGGTTTATCTTTATACAAAAAATATATTTAGTGTTATACATGAATCAACAGGAAACATAGACTATATTTATATAACATCTGCTAAACTGATGTGAAGTCAGACATAAAAGGCCAAATGGAAACATATATTACAAAAAAGAAATATTCTTGTGAAGTTTGTGGACATACGTTTTTGAAGAAGCCAAATTTGATCAGTCATAGGCATACACACACTGAAGAAAAACCTTATTCTTGTGAAGTTTGTGAATCTGCATTTTTGGGGAAGCAAGATTTGGTCAGACATATTCGTACACACACTGGAGAGAAACCATATTCTTGTGAAATTTGTGGGTCTGCATTTTCACTGAAGTTTAATTTAGTGAAACATATGCATACACACACTGGAGAGAAACCATATTCTTGTGAAGTTTGTGGATCTGCATTTTCAGAGAAGCCAAGTTTGGTCAAACACAGGCGTATACATACTGGAGAGAAACCATATTCTTGTGAAGTTTGTGGATCTGCATTTACACAGAAGTCAAATTTAGTGAGACATATGGGTACACACAGTGGAGAGAAACCACATACTTGTGAAGTTTGTGGATCTGCATTTTCCCGGAAGTATATTTTAGTGGCACATATGTATACGCACACTGGTGAGAAACCACATTCTTGTGAAGTTTGTGGATCTGCATTTTCAGAGAAGCCAGATTTGGTCAAACACATGCGTATACATACTGGAGAGAAACCATATTCTTGTGAAGTTTGTGGTTCTGCATTTACACAGAAGTCAAATTTAGTGAGACATATGGGTACACACAGTGGAGAGAAACCCCATACGTGTGAAGTTTGTGGTGCTGCATTTACCCGGAAGTATGTTCTAGTGGCACATATGCGTACACACACTGGAGAGAAACCATATTCTTGTTAAGTGTGTGGCTCTACATATTCACAGATGTCAGATTTGAGCAGTCATAAGCATACACACTCTGAAAAAGTAATGCAGAAATTTAAAAGATTTGAAACTTTATGAATTATTCTAAATTTTTAAAAAAATGGAAACTATACTTGCAAAAATTCATTATTCATCAAAAAGTTTTCTTAAAACAATAGTGTCTATAATATATCTTATTCGTAAAAGAAAATAAAAACTTTTCTGATTAAATAATGTCTTAATTTTATTTCATTTTTTATTTTACAATTTGGGGAGGATTTTCTTTAAATGCTGTTTCTGTTTTACAAAAAAATGGATGATCTAAATTCTTCAAATTCTTTTTTTAACAAATATAAGCATTGACACAAAATTTAATTTCTCAATATATATACCAAGATTTTTTAAAGAAACATTTCTAAAATAATTTCCTTCATTTGCAAATAAGTCCTGAAAGTTTCAATAAAATATTTGATTTTTGCAAGAATTTTGAAATCAATGTGCTTTTCACCTGAAAAAAAGGCACTAAATCACTAATCATAATTATTATGTTGTTCACTGTCTAGGTCTTATTTTTAATTCATGAACCAATGTTTGAATCCTGTTAAATGCTTGGAGTATTAAACCTAAACTGCCTGCTTATTAAGGTTGCAGCTGCTGATGATGCCTGAATGTTTAACTGCTTCATTTGGTTTTCTTGAAAAAAAAGCGAAACCATTTTTTCTGCTCTAAATTATAAAATAAAAAATGCAATAAAATTAAGACATTATTTAATCATTAATTTATTTAATCAGAAAAGCTTTTAAAAACTTTTAATTGCTTTTATGAATGAGATTTATCCAGGACACTATTGTCTTAAGTTCACGGTGCATTGTCTCTTTCTTCCATCACCCAGGGGCATTCTTCAAGCACCAGGCGAAGATCATGATCACGGTTGAGAAGGAGAAGCTTTCTTCCGAGGACTTGTAAATATGGAACATTGATTCATGTCGATTGATTTTATTTAGCTGCATATCAACCTCTATGAGTTATTTAAATATTTTGACTGCAGTTGGATACTTTCAACTCCAGATAAAATATATTCTTGGTCATTTTCCTATAAAATGTATTCTTGGTAATTCTACTATAAATAGGTATTGTTGGTAATTTCTTTTATGTAAAAAATGTATTGCTGGTGTTTTTACTATAAAAATGTATTTTTGTCCATTTCCAGTGTTTTGTTTTTGTTTGGGAGAGACGTTAGTATCTGCCCAGAGCTGGGAGACAAATAGATGCTACCACTCTCGGTAAGGTTGGCCTGGGAACCGCAACAGTTAAGAGATGGTACCATGCTCTTTGAAACCACCTGATCAGAGTTCTTGCTGCTGGATGTAGTTTATCATCATACCAAGGAATAACGTTAGTTTAGGATCTCATGAAGAATGCATATTTTTTGGTGATCATGGTATGGATGTATTTTTTTTTAATAAATGTGGTATTGTGGTAGGAGGGATGATTTTAATATATTCAGAATTGCATAAATGGTATTATATGTGAAAAAACTTTAATTAAAATATTTTAAAAATAAAAAGAATTTCTTAAGAGCAAATTTGTGTTGGGCTTAAATGACTAGCGACTCAATTCTTTGGGATTAGAAATATATGATCACTAGCAAGGAGTCAAATAAAAATTGTGATAGTGATTTACATTTAAATACTTACGAACTGGAGAAAAAATTTTAATTATTCTCATATTTTCTTAAATGACACTTTTTTTTATTATGTGATGCATTTCACCAGATTCTTTCATCCATACAAGTGGATATATTGTTGATGACTGTTTGTATTAGCGTGTGGATTTTTAAAGATTGAACAACTAAGGACATCTTATCACATATTTCTTCCTCAGATATAAATAAAATTGATAGACCAATCAAATTATATCTACAGTTTACTTTTTGTAAATATAAAACATTATGAAAAAAAGACAAAAACTGCTTACAATTTAATATTTAATTAAGAACTGTTAACTCTTTTAAGATATAAAAAATTGAAATAAAAGAAAGCTAACTTCATCTTATGTTAACCAAAAGTCTGATTCATTAAAAATCTATCCAGTTTTTGTTTTTCTTTGAATTAAGATAGAATTTAGATCAGTTTTTTTTGTAAAATCATAAAGAGGAAACGTTTTATTTTGCTGAAGGGAAAAAGTTTAGAGCATCAACAAAATACCATAAGATTTAGATGTACTGAGAAAAGGATTTCGTAAAAGAAAGTGTCAATAATCAACAATATATCCACTTGTCGGATGAAAGAATCTGGTGAAATGCATTCCATATTTAAAAAGGATTTAGTAAAAGAAAGTGTCAGAAATCATCAACAATATATCCACTTGTACAGATGAAAGAATCTGGTGAAATGCATTCCATATTTAAAAAGGATTTAGTAAAAGAAAGAAAGTGTCAGCAATCATCAACAATATATCCACTTGTACAGATGAAAGAATCTGGTGAAATGCATTCCATATTTAAAAAGGATTTAGTCAAAGAAAGAAAGTGTCAGCAATCATCAACAATATATCCACTTGTACAGATGAAAGAATCTGGTGAAATGGACCCCAGAATAAAGAAAATATGAAAATAATCAACATGCTTAATTAATAAAAATATTATTTTTGATTTAGAATGATTTTTTTTCACAAGATTTGTTTACGGTTTTTTAAGTTTTCTGTTGGGGTACTGTTAATAAGAATGGACCCTTTGCAGATGTTTGTTATTCACATGACCGCACGATTTATTGAATGTAAAATATCACAAAATATGAAACACAAGAAGGAATAAAAACTGTTTTATAACGTCAACATTTATATTTATTTTTGTATGATCCCTTTGGCTGAATTGGTGAGATTGAAATATTTTTATCTGAGCTCACAAAAGTTGAATGAATTATAAAGGTCAAAAGTTAGGAAGGGAAAAATGTTTGCTTTTTATGTTTGCAATGTATTTTGGAAAATTTCGTACATACATGCATGCATGATTATGCTTTTAACGTCTGACTGCTTGTGGTCTAGATGAGAATCCTTCAAGGTTACATCTTCTTAGGCAAATGAAGAAATGAGAGAGAGAGAGAGCAAGCTCACGTCTGCTATTTATAATTAATGTACTCGCATGACTGGCTCACAGAAAATCGCGGGAAAACTTGACTTGGTCACGCGCTGGAAAAATATTTGTTCATGGGTGGATTGCAATGCCCACTTGTGTGTTTATTGACCAATTAGAATTATGGTGTGAAATTCCCTGATTATCTCAAAAATGACATTAAATTTTGCATTCTGTTACCGTTTAGGAGTTATGGACAATGTAAGTCTGACTTCTTTTGTGTTGTGTCACCAAAATGGCTGCCATTACTGGCTTTGTTTACATACGTTTACCTTGAGTAGTGATGCAGTGTGGAAACTTTCCTTGGCACAAAGTTTGAATTGAATATGTGATTCCAAATATAGCAGGAGAAATGAAAAGATGACAAATAAAATCCAAATTTCATGCCTGAAAGGATCTTCTTTTTGCACAAAATTGTACAAAATTCACCAATGATTAGAAAGTGGTAGTGGGATGCTATAATTTCCAAATTATTACTCAACCTGATTTTCAGAGATTAAAGAGGTAAGACATTCTACGATTCTTTAGAATGGGCTCAGCTGGAGTCAGAATGTTGAGTGGGAATGGATGCTGTCAAGCCTCAAGTTTTAAGGCTCAAAGTTTGGAACAATAACCTGTCAAATTGTTGGTTTTTGAATTTGGCAACACACTAATTTTGGGTTCAATCCGTGGTGAGAGGAAAGTATTTTGCAACCATTCCACTAGAGACTGGAATCCACATCAAGCTAATGGTTGAGTACACTCATTTTTCTTCCCTAATATGCATTATATATATATATATATATATATATATATATATATATATATATATATGGTTGGATTGATGTGAGTTTCTGACTCTGGATTTCACGCTTTTGCGATCGTCAGACGATCACAAAAGCGTGAAACCCAGGGTAACAAACTCACATCAATCCAACCAAATATGTTAGCTCTATCTCTGATAGTGAGCCCTTTCTCATAAGTACCATGCATATAATATATAAATAATAATATATATATATATTACATATATATATATATAATATATATATATATATATATATATAATATATATATATATATATATATATATATACACTTTTCGCACACACACAGACATATATATGCAATATATATATATATATGCAATATATATATATATATATATATAGATATATATATGCAATATATATATATATATATATGCAATATATATTGTCATCCACAGACAGACTGTTTCGCTGTATCACAGCTCATCAGTGTGGCAAGACTTTAGCAGGGGACCGAAACCCGGCTGAATTGGCGTCAGTTGGAGATATATATATATATATATATATATATATATATATATATACGCAATATATATATATAAGCAATATATATATATATACACATATATATATATTGCGCTGTCTTGGTTTGAAAAGGTAAGTCGCCGTTTTCTTCCCTATAAATATTAATAAGGATATTGAGTAAAATATCCTCATCACCTCGTTTGTGTCTAGAAACTGCTACAAAGAACTTTTACTCTGAAAATAATCAATTATATCGACTGATTTTAATTGATGGCATTAATCCACACAATCACTATGAAATATTTAGCATTGGTACCTACAGTGATTTGCTAAAAAAATTTGATCTGATTAACAGTTTATAGACTCTACTGAGATGATGAGAATATTTTGTTCAATAACTCATTCTTACCATGCTTCATATAGGATGCACGTTGGAATAATGAATGGCGGCTTGGATTGAGGAATCGGAGAGCCGAGTTTGAATTCCAGTTGAATCCATTACAATCACTTACGTGCTTATACCCTTGGGAAAGATATGAATCCTCTTCTTCTCTCACCAGCAGTAAATAGCAGGACAGGCTAGGTTCTATAGCCTTGGATGGCAAATGGTCTACAAGAAGGACAATTCTGAATTCAAGACCTGTGGTGGGTCATTTGGAGACTTTACTTAAAGTAATATTTGTTTCAAATCAGATTAAACATTAAATCAGCAAATAGTTTCAGAAAAGTATAACTTATTTTTACAATATTTTTTAATATTATTATATTGTGAGGAATTATATTGTAATGAAAGATGACTAAAATAAAATATTTCAGCAATTTCAAAATGAAAACTCCTTCCAGTTAATTTAAATTAGTTTTGAAATACAGCAAAGTATTTTGCTTATTGGAATTATTAAATTTATTATCTTGAAATTAAAACTAAAAATGCTTCCAGATAGATATTTTTCATTTTCAAAAAATTAATTTCAAACAGAAGGTATCTTGTATCTGCGGAGGTAAGAACAAAGGGAAGATATAATTGAAGAGAGAGGACCAGATTCAGCTGATGAGAACTGATACTACACTTTGATCTTAGTGAAAAGGCCTAGAAGATGAAAGAAAGAAGGAAAGATATAATTGGAGAGAGAGAATCAGATTAAGCTGATGAGAACAGATACTACACTTTGATCATAGTGAAAAGGCCCAGAAGATGAAAGAAAGAAGGAAAGATAGAAGTGGAGAGAGAGAATCAGATGAAGCTGATAAGAACAGATACTACACTTTGATCTTAGTGAAAAGGCCTAGAAGATGAAAGAAAGAAGGAAAGATAGAAGAGGAGAGAGAGAATCAAATTAAGCTGATAAGAACAGATACTACACTTTGATCTTAGTGAAAAGGCCTAGAAGATGAAAGAAAGAAGGAAAGATAGAAGTGGAGAGAGAATCAGATTAAGCTGATAAGAACAGATACTACACTTTGATCTTAGTGAAAAGGCCTAGAAGATGAAAGAAAGAAGGATAGAGAGAAGTGGAGAGAGAGAATCAGATGAAGCTGATAAGAACAGATACTACACTTTGATCTTAGTGAAAAGGCCTAGAAGATGAAAGAAAGAAGGAAAGATAGAAGTGGAGAGAGAGAATCAGATGAAGCTGATAAGAACAGATACTACACTTTGATCTTAATGAAAAGGCCTAGAAGATGAAAGAATGAAGGAAAGATAGAAGTGGAGAGAAAGAGAGAGAATCAGTTTAAGCTGATAATAGATACTGCATTTTAATCTTAGTCAAACGATAGAGAAATATGGCGACCACTTTTCCAGATGCACAGTATCAGACGCTGGAACACAAGGAATGTAATCACAAATTAAATAACATAATCTGATGAATTACTTTTATATTATAATTAAGAGAAATATTCTTAAGACAAGGATTTGGCTGTAGAGAATGAAGGGAAGATGGAAGTGATTAACATCTTCTTCCATTACCTCATGAATAGT
>OZ038479.1:2130882-2163382 GCA_964036315.1 Acanthosepion esculentum | reverse complement strand
TTTAATATGGATTTTATATTGCACTTGTATGTAGGTTTTTGTAGCAGTCTTTGCAAGAGTTGTCACAGAGATTCATTAAGTTTGATTAAGGGATGAAGTATAAGGCATGAAAACCTATCAAGCTAGAGCAACTTATCCAATGGGTGGATATTCCGACAAATAAATTTTTTTCTTATTTTTATAACATTCATTGCTACACCTTCTCACTAAGTATTGTAGTTAAGCAAAAACAGAAATCCATAAAAAATACATAAATAAAAACAAATAAAAACTGAATTCTTTTTGGTTAAATGGAAGTCGCAGATCATTTTTAAAAAAAGGCTTGATTTTGAAGGCAGAAAAACAATTAATTTCAGGGTGATTTTGAAAAATTTCTTTAGGAATCTGTGAGAGAATTTTTTCAATGTCCCAAGGACTTGTGCATATAACTAAGTTAAACATGACTCAATACAAAAACAATTTCTTGTAATTTATATGAAATGTGTTGGGGAAGGGTGGCAAATACATAAAAATATATATATTGATCGTTCTGATTCTGTGAAGATTTATGGTAAGAAGTCTAATAAATAGAATGTGATATTAACAAAAGATCTCTTCTCCTTGGCACTGATGAAAATGATGGTTTGATTTTAATGGATGGATCAACTATCAGCTCTTGTGTTTATGATGTTGCTGACAGGTCCAAGAACAGGGTCTTAGAAAAGGTTCTTTTATTCTTGGTACTGATGAAGGTGATGGTTTGTTTTTAATGGATGGATCAACTATCAGCTCCTGTGTTTATGATGTTGCTGACTGGTCCAAGAACAGGGTCTTAGAAAAGGTTCTTTTCTTCTTGGTACTGATGAAGGTGATGGTTTGTTTTTAATGGATGGATCAACTATCAGCTCCTGTGTTTGTGATGTTGCTGACAGGTCCAAGAACAGGGTCTTAGCAAAGGATCTTTTCTTCTTGGTACTGATGAAGGTGATGGTTTGTTTTTAATGGATGGATCAACTATCAGCTCCTGTGTTTATGATGTTGCTGACTGGTCCAAGAACAGGGTCTTAGAAAAGGTTCTTTTCTTCTTGGTACTGATGAAGGTGATGGTTTGTTTTTAATGGATGGATCAACTATCAGCTCCTGTGTTTGTGATGTTGCTGACTGGTCCAAGAACAGGGTCTTAGAAAAGGTTCTTTTCTTCTTGGTACTGATGAAGGTGATGGTTTGTTTTTAATGAGCAAAGTTTCCAGCAAAGATAATCCAGTGACAAGACCCAAAGAGTGTGAGTTCAATACCCGGTTAAGGCAGTGGAGAACTTGGAGAGGGAAATTAACAGGAGATAACTGACATCCATTAAACATGGCACGTGGAACTAGAACAGTCTACCCCAGTGAGCGAAGGGTTCAGTTTGACATTCCAACCACCTGAAGAAGGCCGGAGCGTACAACAGCCGAAATGTTGTAATATGGTAACATAGATGAGGACATTAGTCCAAATAATGTAAATAGTGAAGTCACAGATTGTTTTAAAAAGTCTGTTAATTTTGACGGCAGAAAAATATTCATTTCAGGGTGATTTTTAAAAGTTTCTTTTGGAATCTCTGAGAGAATTTTTTTCAATGTCCCAAGGACTTGAGCATATAACTAATTTAAACATGAAACAATACAAAAACAATTTCTTGTAATTTATATGAAATGAATTCAAGGAGGGTGGCAAATGCATAAAAATATATATATCGATCGTCTTAATTCTGCTGAGATTTTTGGTAACTAGTCTAATAAATAGAAGGTGGTATTAAGAAAAGATATCTTTTTCTTGGCACTGATGAAGATGATGGTTTGTTTTCAATGGATTTATCAACTATCAATCTTGTGTTTGTCATGTTGCTGACATGTCCAAGAACAGGGTCTTAGAAAAGGTTCTTTTCTTCTTGGCACTGATGAAGATGATGGTTTGATTTTATTGGATTGATCGACTATCAAATCTTGTGTTTATCATGTAGCTGACAGGTCCAAGAACAGGTTCTTAGAAAAGGTTCTTTTCTTCTTGGCACTAATGAAAATGATGGTTTGATTTTATTGGATTGATCAACTATCAAATCTTGTGTTTGTGATCCTCTTAGACAAGTTAAAGAATGGGGTCTTAGAAAAGGATCTCCTCTTCTTGGCACTGATGAAAATGATGGTTTGTTTTTAATTGATGGGTCAACTATCAGCTCTTGTGTTTGTGATGTTGCTGACAGGTCCAAGAACAGGGTCTTAGAAAAGGTTCTTCTTGGCACTGATGAAAATGATAGTTTGATTTTATTGGATTTACCAACTATCAAATCTTGTGTTTGTCATGTTGCTGACATGTCCAAGAACAGGGTCTTAGAAAAGGTTCTTTTCTTCTTGGTACTGATGAAGATGAGGGTTTGTTTTTAATGAGCAGAGATTCCAGCAAAGATAACCCTGCAACTGCTGGTGTCTGCTCTGAACTTGATCATTAGAGCAGGTCCAGTTTGGATCCATTGTATTGCATTCAGTTTTATTTGCGTTTTGACATTGTACAGTGTAAATATTTTTCATGTTTTTTGCTTCTATTCTTGTATTAATGTATGGAAAGTTTTTAAACATTTAGAAAGTGGAAATAAATCTTCTCACCAAATGTTTCATACACTTATTTATAATTTCCTCAGTTTAAATAAAAGCATTTTTCACCTAATACATAATTAATTCAAGCAGACAATTATAAAAATTATTTAATTTTTACGATGGGTTTTATATTCCAGTAGTTACATATTACTTTAATAAATACTTAAGTTGCTTTCCCAGATCAATTTTCATCTCAAGAGTTTGTACCATTGGTGTTCATTCCATACCTTCTTTGTCATTATTGGGCAGAGATGCCTGCAGCAGATAATCTCGAACCAAGTGGTGATGGCGGTGGACTTTTTGTCAGTGATGTTAGTCAAAGATGACATCTAAACAATACTTCAAAATTAAGTTAAAAATTATTTTTCAAGATCCATATATGAACTATTTCAGAACTGACAATGTTCTGATTTCAATCGCATACATTTCATAAAAAATAACGTAATGGTGAAGCAATCTTGTTTCACTACAAACTGTTTGATCTTCAATGGTGGTGACTGCTGCTGCTGCATTATTGAAATAATAATTCCATGTATCTATCATAATATAGACTGCTTTCATATATTATTCACTACCAATGTTAATATATCATTTATGACTTTTTTCTTCACAGATGTTTTGGCTGAAAAAAATGCATTGGTTATTATTGAGAATTTTAACGAATGAAAAGATGTCACTTTCCATGAGAATACAAAAATATGCTACATGGTTCATGTGAAAGTGAGTGATCTACATCATCAAAAGCATTACAACAAACTTTACCTGGCAAAAATGAACATTTTGAAATGTGTGGTTTATCTTCATATAAAAACACATTTAGTGTTACGATGAATAAACAGGAAAGATAAACGAAACAGCTAAACTTTTGTGAAGCCAGACATAATAGGCCAGATGGAAACGCATATAACAAAAAAGCAATATTCTTGTAAAATTTGTGGAACTGCATTTTCATGGAAGTATGATTTAGTGAGACATATGCATACACACACTGGTGAGAAGCCTTATTCTTGTGAAGTTTGTGGATCTGCATTTTCACGGAAGTCATATTTGGTCAATCATATGCGTACACATACTGGAGAGAAACCATATTCTTGTGAAGTTTGTGGATCTGCGTTTTCACAGAAGTCACATTTAGTGACACATATGCGTACACACACTGGAGAGAAGCCATATTCTTGTGAAATTTGTGGCTCTGCATTTTCACGGAGATCTCATTTAGTGACACATATGCATGCACACATTGGAGAGAAGCCATATTCTGGTGAAGTTTGTGGATCTACATTTTCAGAGAAGTCAAATATGGTCAAACATATGTGTACACACACTGATGAAAAACGTTATTCTTGTGAAGTTTGTGGATCTGCATTTCTGTGGAAGCAAGACTTGGTCAGACATATTCGTACACATACTGGAGAGAAACCATATTCTTGTGAAGTTTGTGGATCTGCATTTTCACGGAAATCACATTTAGTCACACATATGCGTACTCACACTGGAGAGAAACCATATTCTTGTGAAGTTTGTGGATCTGCATTTTCACAGAAGTCAGATTTGGTTAAACATATGCGTAAACACACTGGAGAGAAACCATATTCTTGTGAAGTTTGTGGAACTACATTTTCAGAGAAGTCAAATATGGTCAAACATATGTGTACACACACTGGAGAAAAACCATATTGTTGTGAAATTTGTGCATCTGCATTTTCACGAAAGCCAGATTTGGTCAGACATATGCGTACACATACTGGAGAGAAACCTTATTCTTGTGAAGTTTGTGGAACTGCATTTTCACGGAAGTCACATTTAGTTACACATATGCGTACACACACTGGAGAGAAACCATATTCTTGTGAAGTTTGTGGATCTGCATTTTCACAGAAACCAGAATTGATCAAGCATATGCATACACACACTGGGGAGAAACCATATTCCCATTAAGTTTGCAAAACTGCATTTTCATTGAAGCCACATTTGGTCCAAGATATGTGTGCACATACTGCAGTGAAAGCTTGTGACGTTTGTGGATCTGCTTTTTCACAGAAGTCGCATTTAGTGATACATATGCGTACACACACTGGAGAGAAACCTTATTCTTGTGACGTTTGTGTATCTGCATATTTAGTGTAGCCGTATTCTTACAAAGTTTGTGAATCTGCATTTTCATGAAAGCATGATTTGGTCAAACATATACATAGACCGGAGAGAAGCCATATTCTTGTGAAGTTTGTAAATCTGCATTTTCACAGATGTCAGAATTGATCAGTCATATGTGTGTGCACACAGACACACATATTCACTGGAGAGAAACCGTATTCTTGTGACATTTGTGGATCAGCATTTTCAGTCAAGTAAGTAAAAATACAAATAGCTATGCTTTTCTGACGAAAACTTCATATGCTGTGACATTTGTACGAACAATAAGAAAACAGTCACATCTCTGTATAAATGAAAGAAATGCACTAACTTTTGACACAGCTCTTTGGGTCGTGTCACTGGATCTAACCAACATCTTAATCTACTGTGCCATGTGTCCTTAAGGGTTCAGTTTGACATTACAACCACCTGAAGAAGGCTGGAGTGTACAACAGCCGAAATGTGATAAATATAGCAACAAAGATGAGGACAATAGTCCGAATAATGTAAATAGTGTACATAATACCTCATCTCAGAAATATAGACAGATACTGAAAGGCCAAAA
Source organism: Acanthosepion esculentum (assembly GCA_964036315.1). Lineage (NCBI taxonomy): Eukaryota > Metazoa > Mollusca > Cephalopoda > Sepiida > Sepiidae > Acanthosepion > Acanthosepion esculentum. Next base: position 2,158,072 of record OZ038479.1, on the reverse strand, counting down.
CGTTGTAATAAATATTGTGACAAAGATGAGGACAATAGTCTGAATAATGTAAATAGTGTATTGAATTTTTATATGTACTTTTTAAAAAAGTTTTGTTCAGACAGTTTATAAAAAATTATTTTTCCTGTCATAATTGTCAAAAAATAAAGTTTCTTGATATTTTGGAACAACATGAAAATTTTTTTGGTACACCTATTTCGGAATGGAGGGAGTATATTTTTTAATTGAACAGTGATTAAGTGTAAACAATGATTTTATTTTAAATTTATTGAATCAATTGAAAAGAAATTGTTCTGTAATTAAGTGTAAATACTGTTTTTATTGAATTTATTAATTTAAAAACTTTCAAATAATATAAAATAAAGTTTCTTAATTGAATTTTTTTTATTGAGTTTTTGTATGTAATTTTTAAAAAGTTTTATTCTGTCAATTTATAAAATATTTTTTCCTATCATGATTGTCAAAGAATAAAGTTTTTTAATTGTAAAAACTTTGCTATCATAATTCTAAAAAAAATACAGTTTCTTAATTCAGTTGTGATTAAGTGTAAAACACTGTTTTTGTAATTAAATTATTAATTTAATTAAAAAAAAGCAAAGTTATTGTTGTGGGGTAGACCCCTTTTACACGAGATGGACTCGTCCAAAGTATACTTATACTGACAGAGAGAATACCTGCAGGTTGAATTATGTTGAGTCAGGGTGAGAGATACGGAGACAGTACACAGGGTGTTCACAGAGAGTTATACGAGAGTCCAACGAGAGAGATGATTACGGCTTCACTTACAGAGACTTGTACATATACTTTCTACTAACCCGCATTCCTGGACTACTAATCTTCACTTCAAGTCTGTATTCTTACATTTAATACACTTCTTTTTCTATCTCAATTACTGGCGTTGTTTATTTATTTGTGCAGGATTCCATTCCCGGCATCCACAATAATTATTCTGTTAATTTAAGTTATTTGGCATGGTTAAAATTGTTTTTGGGAAGATGATAAAAAAAATAACTGAAATCTGTTGCCCTGTAATTTGTACACAAGAATTTATTAAAAAATTGAGTGAGGACCTATTGAATTTCCCAGGGACACACCCAAATCACCACCTGTGGGCACCTGGAATGCTAACATTAAAACCATTTATCATCACATCCCCTTCTTCATCATTTAATGTTATCCCTGACTCATCTTTATTAGAATTTAATTTTGAAAACCACTGCTACAGTGCTTTACAATTTCATATTCTAGCCTTTAGTCATCCCAACTTTTTTCCCTGCTTTCAAATTCAGCTCCTAAAGCCTGTTTTTTTAATGTAATTTTTTAAAAGGTTTTGTTTGGTCAATTTATTAAAAAAAAATCTTTTTTTCCTGTCATAATTGTCAACAAATAAAATTTCTTAATTGAAATTTGTTTTTGTTTTAAATTTATTGATTCAATTTAAGAAGTAAAACAGCCTTTTTATAAATGTAAAAACTTTGTTCTGTCATAATTCTCATGAGAAATCTGAAGTCAAGCTGCCAGAACAGAGCTAGGTGTCTTCTATAGAAAGAATTGAGTATATTGAGGAATGCTGAAAAGTAAAATTGGAAAAGAGAGCCGGCCTTAAAGGTAGAAGCCACTGAAAAGAAAAATGGAAAAGAGGCTGAACAGGGTTCTGGGACATCTAGTTGTAACCTGCTGATTACTTCTGTTGCTGCTACTGCTGAATTGAGCAAAGTAAGGAAGCCACTACATGCCACAATATCCAACAATTGAGATAGTTCTATAATATTGCTCCTATAAATATATATATCCTTTACTGCTGCTGGAAAGGTTGGTTCACTCTGGTTTTACTAGACAATTTTTCCTTGCCAGAATCTATCTTACATATTTGTGAATCTACCATTCATCAATTCATGGGTTATTGTTGCCACATCTCATCTGGTGCTTCTGCTATGTATTTAGAGACTCTTGACAAAATCGCCTAAAAAGAAGCTGTTATGTTATCAGTTTCAGCTTCAATCACTTTCTCACCAGCTTAACCTAGATCCCCAGTGCTTTTTCTGTAACTATTATTCATGGCCATTTTTCTGATGAGCTTTCCTATTTGGTTACTTGACTTCATGAATTTAAGCATACTGAGATCTTATTTTACTGTTGAAATTGTTCGATGCAACCGTAAGTTCTATGCTGACAGATTCTTCTCTCGCATTTCTTGTGCATGAAACTGTCTTCCAACTTCTTGCTTCCCTGTCAACTACCATCTTCAGAAATTTTTAATGCAACATGTATCATTCTCGTCTCTGAAGAATTTCTGTTTACATATATATATATATATATATATATATATATATATATATACAGTGACATGCATAAGTATTGGATACATGTTATTTTCTGTTATAACTCTAGTTTATGTTTGCCATTTTGCCTGATATTTTGTAAGTAATATCTCGTAAAGTTGTTTTAGTTGTATGTGGAAGGAAAATTAAAAACACGTGGTTGAATCCATTTTTTTTATCAAGGTTCAAAATTACTCTATGCAAAAGTATTGGATACATCAATTTAATATTTTGTTGCGTAGCCTCTGTTCTATTTCACTGTTTCCAGTCGCTTTCTATAGTTGGCAACAAGTTTCTCACACTGATCCACTGTTACTTTACCCCATTCTTCCTTGCATAATTCCTCTAATTGCTTGGTATTTTGTGGATTCCGCTTATGAACTTTAACCTTCAAAGTATTCCACAAATTCTCAATTGGATTCAAGTCAGGAGACTGACTTGGCCAATATGAGAGTACTAATACCATTATTTTCAAACCATTCCTTTGTAAGTTTTGCGGTATGTTTGCGATCATTGTCATGTTGAAGCACAAAATTCCGACCATGTCCTAAAGAAGTTGCAGATTTCTGAAAGTTCTTCTCTAGAATCTCCCTGTACATGCTACCATTCATTCTACCATGGATAACTTGTAACTCACTAGTGCCCTTGGATGAAAAGCATCCCCATATCATAATGGAACCACCTTCAAACTTAACTGTGGTGATGGTATTGTGCTTGTTAAAGGCAGTGCCATTTATTCGCCAAACTCTCGTCGCTGTGTTCCTTCCAAATAGTTCAACTTTCGTTTCATCCAACCAGATTACCTTTTCCCAAAACTGCATACCTTTCTTTTCATAAGTTTCGACAAACTTTAATCGGTCTTTGACATGTTTGGTTTTCAGTAAAGGCACTTTTCTTGGTGATCTTGAATGAAAGCCTGTACGATATAGAGCTCTGCTAATGGTATCCTTACTTACATTAATTCCAGCACCCTCAAGATCAGTTTTAATTTCAGAATGAGTAATGAAGGGGTTTTTTTTGCACATTTCTGCTGATCCATATTGAAGTACTCTCATTTATTTTTCTCAGTCTTCGATTTCTTGGAAGGTTTGCTTTACCGTCACCATACTTATTATACTTTCTGATGATATTTCCTACTGTACTTAGTGCTAGATTCATTTCTTGGCTAATTTTTTGGTAACCTTGTCCTCCTTTGTGACATTCAATGATTCTATCTCGTATATCTCTGGATAATTCTTTAGTTTTTGCCATTTTTAATCCTTGAATTGCAGAATGCACATCAAAGAGTCAGATGATTAGTAGCACTATCTTGTAAACAATTGTGTGCTTCTCTGATTGGTCAGAGGTAACATTCCAATATTATCGAAAATTTGAATATTTAAAGTCTTTTAAAGTACAAAATTTCGATTGGAAATTTGAAAAAGTGTCATGTATCCAATACTTTTGCATAGGGTAATTTTGAACTTTGAAAAAAAATGGATTCTACCATGAGTTTTTAATTTTCCTTTCACATACAACTAAAACAACTTTACGAGATATTACTGAACCCGTTTAAAAATCCTTTTTACCTTATTGTCCCAAACTTAAAGCCTAAAACCTTCATGCTAGACAGAATTCAGCCCTACTTCTTATTCTAACTGCTGCTGAACCCATTTTAAAAAATGATAGAAAGTCACATCTCATTAAATCCTTTTTACCGTATTGTCCAAATCTTGGAGCCTTGAAACTTCATGCTGGACAGCATTTAGCTCTGCTTCTCATTCTGTCTGCTGCTGGTTCATTTAAAGAAAAAAAATGAAGAAAGTCTCATTAAATCCTTTTTTCCTTATTGTCCCAAACTTGAAGCCTTAAAACTTCATGCTGAACAGCATTCAGCCCTGCTTTTCATTCTGACTGTTGATGAACCCATTTTAAAGAATGATAGAAAGTCTCATCTCTTTAATTTTTGCAATCAGGTTGAGTAATAATTTTGAAATAAAAATACTTTGTTTGGGAGCTTCACTGATTAATTAGTCCCATCTGTCTAAACAGATTCAAACCTGATCTGATTTTCTTTTTATAAGAACCCTAAGTCAACACATACTATACGCCCTTCACCAACAGCGCTAGCTTGGATGTGTACACTGTATGCCAGATGAGAAGGTCCTGAAGGTCCTTCTGTGCAGGGAACGGGTCACTAGCAAGTGGGCAACCTCATCTTTGCTTCAAGGATGTCTGTAAAAGTGATGTGAAGTCAGTGGACATTGAGAGGTGGAGACATTGTGCACAAAGGGTTGGAAAGGGTTTTATATGTTCATAGTGTTTTGTTTTTGTATGGGTGGGGAGTTACCATTTGGACCCTAACAGGGTGGACCTCTGAACATCAGCAACTGGTACCATTGTAGAAAAAAATGGTGATGAGAGAGGGGTCAAAAAGTGTAGTGCTCGCTGGCAGGCCAGCTATTTTTTTTCTTCTTCTTTGGTCGCCTCAAAGAAATGGATTGCGTGGCTCCCTTTCTCAGACTTTACACTGGTCAGTTGTGAAACAGACACCAGCTCAGCCCTGCCTACTTCAACTTCCTCTTTGTCCGACTGTCAATCCGTACGTCCAACTCTATTGCACACTGTCCGCCAACTGACTTCGATTCACTCATGCTATGGCCAAAATTTGCACGTGTGCAAATATCGTCTCATTTTGGACGAGATAGGCATGCATAAATTGTGTCTTCAATAGCGGCCATATTTCTTTTTATCATCACTTTGCAGGCAAGACACGTTCACGCTCATTTTGAATTCTGAGGTAAGTCATGTCTTTCATCACAACCATGCTCTTCAAAACCTGATCAGAAGCCTTGCTGCCAGATGTAGTTTGTCATTATACCCAGGACTACATTAGTTTAGCATCATGGAGAACATGTTGTTTTGGTGTTTATGGTATAGGTGAAATTTTTGTGTGATATTGTGGTATATTATTTTTTAATTATAATAATTTCTAAAGTTCCAAATCTTAAATCTCTGTTTGACTTTGTGATGTTCTTAAAGGAAAAATATGTTTACGAATGAAAATTGAAAAGCTTAATACAAATCACCATGCACAAAGTTTATTTTTTAAGAATATATCTTTTATGTAATTTTATGTATATAATGGGAAGATTTTTGAAAATGTGTTCGACCACATGGCATTATCGGAAAATAAGCAGGATGACTATAATAAATTTAAAGTCAACATTCATAAAATTTGATTACAGGGAACTTTTTCCATTTTTAAGATGAATGAATACTTATATAAAAAAGTAATCCGTTCTTCTGCATTCAGAAAGCAGTTCTAAATTTTATCCTAATTCGCAGGACAAAAACATGATAGATTTTTAATGAATCAGACTTTTGGTTAACGAGATGAAAAATTAGCTCTTTTATATTTTATTTGTTTTTAGACCGTAAATGACAGTTTTTCATAATGTGATGCATTTCACCAGATTGTTTCATCTGTAAAAGTAAATATAGTGTACACTATAGTTAATTGCGTGTCTCAGAGGCTGTTGTGATGCGTCTAGCATGGTAGTCTGTAGTGGTAGTGCTGGTCACTTCTCGCTTCCAGCTACCGCCGCTGGCTAGCAGCAATGCGAAAAGAGGAGCTGAGTGTGTAAGTCTCCCTCTGCCAGTATATAGCCCCTCCATCAGCAAGCCCTATGTAGTGCCTCCTCATGGCGACACATGGCAACCGAGCACCTTGCGGACTTGGGCTAAACTACAGGGGACGGAGGAGGAGTTTTCCCCCTTAACATGCAGCATGCAGGCCCACAGATGTGTGTACACACCCTGGTGCCTATGAACCGAACCCCATCTATGAGTTAAATAGCTCCACTGTCTTGTGGAAATCTTCAGGAGAAGAAAAGGCTAAGGAGTAAACCCTACACAAATCCGGAGTGGATCCCCTAAGGTGGATGGACAACACTGTGCTACCTTCCGGCAACTCCTGCAGCTGTGCTGGTACCAAACTGTATTGGTTCATCCTTTCCTTTGGACTCTACTAGAAAGCCCGAGAGGGGGAACTAGACGTCCGGGCAATCCTAGTTCTCCATACATCCCGCCCAGGCTTGTGGCGTACTGGAGAGGAGGCGATTTTGTCCTCTTTATGAATTTAAAACAAAACTGATCTAAATTTTATCTTAATTAGCTTTCTTTTGTTTCGTTTGTTTTTACATCTTAAAAGAGTTAACAGTTGTCGATTAAAAATTAAATTGTAAGCAGTTTTTCTCTTTTTTTCATAAATAATGTTTTATGTTTCTGAAAAGTAAAATAAAATGTAAATATAATTGGAATGTTTCATTTTGTTCTTCCTTATTCTACTTAAAACCACCTATGAAAAGAATTCTTGTAAAAATTCATTATTTGTCAAAAATAACTTTTTTCTTAACAGAAAATTTGGATGAATTTTCGCTTGAATGAATAGCGACTGTTCTTGGAGTTTAGAAATATATGCTCACTAGCTAAAAAGTCAAAAATAAACATTGATTTTAATTTTCTTTCAAAAATTTATGAACTGCAGGAGAAATGAAACATTTTGATAATTGATTATTCTCATATTTTCTTAAATGACTCATTTTTTTTATTATTATGGGATGCATTTCACCAGATTCTTTCATCTGTACACGTGGATATATTGTTGATGATTACCAACACTTTTGATTGTAGTGATTACTACTATGTTTGCCATGCCTACATTTTTCTCAACTGTGATTGGTCAAATAATAAATACTAACTATCACAGGACAATTTACTGATCACATTCACCACATTGAATTTTTCCTATTGTTAATTCACAAACATGCTTTTGTTATAAAATCACCGATTGGGTAATTTTTCATCCAATCAGATATTTTTTGTGTTCTTTCGAAATTTCTCCCGCATTTGTCCTGGGAGCCTACCCATGGTTATATAAACTGGAATTTGTTCCAGAAATATCCAGTAGAAGCAGAACTCAGTAGAACTCAGCAACTCACATGTGTCTACACAGACTATTCATTCTACTCACTACACACACACACACACACACACACACACACACACAGAACTTAAATATCATTCACCATCAGTTCTGCGTAACAAGCCAAGTTGCAACAGCTCTGGTAGTTATATATAATCCACAACTGAATTACTACATGTTCTTCTGAAAACATCATTCTATCTAATACAGAACTTTGAACATTCTTATTCAGAAAACTTGTTTTATTACATTTAATCTTTCAGCAAACAGATAAAGGGAAACTACTTTTCTTTCTTATTGTTTCACACATTACAAAAAATGTTTTGTATTTGTTAATTTTAATATATATTTTATCATTGAAACAAAAATCGGTTTTCCATTGGTTTTCCATTGTTTTCCCTTAATTCAAAGATGTATAATTGTTAAATGCCATTCAACATGAAGCCACATCAAGCTTTTCAACACAAGCAGCATTTACACTTTGACTAAATCCTTTTCTCAGTACATATATATCTTATTTTGTTGATTGCATCGCTATTTTTAAAAATTAAAGTTTTAAATTTTGTTGATGGACTAAACATTTTCCTTTCAGCAAAATAAAACCTTTCCTCTTTATGATTTAAAAGCTGATCTAAATTTGATCTTAATTTCCAGAAGAACAAAAATAGATTTTTAATGACATTTGCTTAACATAAGATGAAAAGTTAGCTTTCTTTTATTTTATCTGTTTTCATCTGAAAAGAGTTAACAGTTTTTGATTAAGTATTAAATTGTAAGCAGTTTTTCTGCTTTATGTTTTATGTTTCTGAAAAATAAAATGGCTTAAACATAATATAATTTGATTTGATTTTTCTCTGTAAATTAGTGCGAGTTACCTCCCTTTTTGATTGTAGGTACCTTATCACAAGGGGACGTACACCGCTTTACACCGCCTGCGTCATTGTAGCAGCAACCCTGTGGCTAAAAAGAGGTAAGTATATGATGTGAAATTCTCTGTCTATCAATTCAAATGATTGTTTTTATGTCTGACAAGGTTTATAGAAAACTGTTTATGTTTTAGTTTCCCCTCAACGGGAAGCCACGAGTTTTGTAATGGCGATAGGAACACAAAATCCTTCAACAGTCGAGCAGAAAGCAAAAAAGTACCTCATTTTTTGCACGGTTCTATCGTCAAAATGTTTGTTATTATTTAGAGGAAAGATCAAAATATTTTAAAAACCTTTCTAACACGTTTTGGTTAAAAAAAAAAATCTTCATTTTTGTTTTTTTAACGTAAATGTTTATTTTAACACCCGAGCGTCATTCACTGCTGAACTATTTTCTTTCAGAAAATAGTACGCGTTTCCATTCCGTAAATCGATTTTTTTCTTTTGTACTTAATTTAAGAAGAACGTTAACTTTCGAATATATATAAACATCGACAAATAAAAGAATAACAAAAAAAACACCTAATCCTAATTTGAAAGTTAACTTTCTTCTTAAATTAAGTACAAAAAAAAAATCGCTTTACGGAAATGCGTACTAATTTCTACAATGACTTTCTTGTAAAGGAAGTAAATAGGCTCAAATTGTATACCTCCACCGAAAAAATTCAGCAGTGAATTAAGTATCAATAAGCCGGTAATGGCTGACGAAAGACGAGGAAAGAGTCCGATTTTTTGGGGGTCGTTAACATCCAAAAAGGTAGGTTTCTTCAATATCTAATTGTTGATTTGAGTTCAGCATCTACATTTGCACGGAAATAAGACTATTTTGGACAAATTTGAAGGGATATTAACGTACGGGTGTTAAAGTAAAGATTTACTGTCATTATTATTTAATTATTAATGAAAATAAATTTAAATGATCCTTAATTCCCATCATTTTTAGGTAGGCACCTCCACTTTTTTTTGTTGGCGTAAAAAAAGCATAGTAGTATGAAAAAAGGCCCCAAACTTAATAAAAACAAAGTTTTATCATCAAAATGTTTATTTTATTAATAAGAGGAAAGACCAAAGTATTTTTAATTATTTTAAAAAAATTTTATTCCTATTATTTTTTTTTTGTGTGTGTGTTTACGTCAGCGATCGCAAAATATTTACCATCTGTTTTTTATCACCTTTTTCAGTAGAAGAACATTAATTTGGAAAATCTTGCAAAAATGAAAATAATTATTTACATTATTCGGACTATTGTCCTTATCCTTTAGCCATAAATATTACAACATTTCAGCTGAACACTCTACGCCAGTGAGCGAAATAAAGGGGTCAGTTCGACATCCCAACCACCTGAGGAAGGTCGGAGCATACAACGGCCGAAACATTGTAATAAATATGACGACAAAGATGAGGACAATAGTCCAAATAATGTAAATAATGTACATAATACCTTATCTCAGAAATATAGACTAGATCCTGAAAGGCCGAATCGTAATAATAAATATGGCAACAAAGATAAAGGTTAATTTTATTTTGCGCTTTTTCCACATTGATTTGGAAATTCTGAATCTTTTATGGCATCTTCAGAAATGAATGAAATTATTTTTTTTAAATCTTAGTAAAAAAAAATTTTTTTTTTTTTTTAGTAAAAAAATTTTTTTTTTTTTACCTATGTTAAAACCTATTCAATTTCATGAAATTTTAAAAAATTATATTTTTAAAACTTGGATTTTTTTTTATTCTCACCAATTTTATTTTTTTTTATTTTATTTTTTTGGTAAAACAGTTATTTGCTCTGAATTGTAAAACAAAAAATGCAATAAAACTGACATTATTTAATTAGAAAAGCTAAGTTATATTAAGGTCACTATTGTTTGAAGAAATAATTTTTTTCAATGAATAATGAATTTTTACAAGAATTTTTATTATTTTAAAATTTTAACTAATAATAATTTATAATAGTTCAAAAATCGTATAAAATTCTTCATTGTTTTCAAGACGGCAATTTGGTGATATCATTAAGTGAAAAGTACATTTATGAATCAAAATTTGAAAAGCTCATATCGGTTGTTTGTACCCAAATATTTTTTTTTTAAATTTTAAGAAATAATCTTTAGTGAAAAAAAACGTTCATAATTTCTACCTATGGGAATCTATACATGATATAATCCTTAAAAAGGTCACATGATTTAAGTGTCATCTGACGCACGACAATTGCAAATCATCCCTTCAAAAGATTAAAAAGAAGTATTAATTGCTATTTCGCTAAATATTTTTTATTCTATGTATTTATTTTAGTTTGGGTCATACTTCAATTAATTAATTTTTTGTTTCACGTAGTAAACTTAAGAACCTAGAGACAAAATGCAAATTTCATAAAGCTTCTTGAAACCTAAAAGTCAGTAAAATATTAAATAATTGCTGAAAATATGTTAATTTGCAAAAATTATTAGGCAAGCATCAGAAAAATGCATTCACTTAGATTTCATAAAATTTATGTCATCACTTCGTAACTTTTCGATTACATTGATAACATCAATAATGAAGTTATTATTAAGAAATCCTTGTATAACATGTGACAAAATTTTTTTTATAGTTTTGAAAGATTTTAAAAATCGATAATTTTGTTTACAAATTTCTTAAAATTAAGAAAATGGCTGTGTTTAAAAATTTTTACTTAAATCAGCTGAAAAGTTAAGATACCCATCTATATATAATTTTTATTTGAAATATACCAGAATATTTTACTAACTGGAAATGGTAAATTTAGTCATTTAGCTTTGGATTAAAGCTAAAATGAAATTTTCAAGAATGATTTTTCATTTTTAAAAATTCATTTTAAATCTTAAGTATCGAAAATTTATACATTACAACTGTGTTTTTATTAATTTTGCGGCCTGTTTCATCAGCGTATAGCACTTTTTTAGTGAAAAAGTGGACTTACCTTCACTAAATATTTTTATTTTATGTATTTTAGTTTGAGTCATACTTTAATTAATTTTTTGTTTAAGGTCGCAAATTTAAGAACCTAGAGATGAAATGCAAATTACATAAAGCTTCTTAAAAATCTAACTAAAAGTCAATAAAATATTAAATAATTGCTGAAAAAAATGTTAATTTGTAAAAATTACTCGGTAATTAAAAACTAAAATAATGTGTTCACAAAGAGGAGGCTCGTCGTTAAGAAATTGTTTTTTTATGATATAAGTAATATTCATTTCAAATCAGATTAATTTAAATTTTCTAATTTTACTCAAATAACGTGTCACAAATCTATAATTTAATTTTTGAAAATTTTTAAAGTAGATAAATTTGTGTTTGTTTACAAATTTCTTAAAATAAAGAAAATGGCTGCTTTTAAAAATATTTTAAGAAATCAAAATTAAATTTGACATTCCAATCTATATAATTTCTATCTGAAATACACCAGAATATTTTACTTTTGGAAATAACAAATTTAATCACTTTTAGATTTCAGAGGTAAAATGAAATCTTCAATAATGCTTTTACATTTTTAAAATTTAATTTTAAATCTTAGGTACCCAAAATTCAGCTCTGAATTGTAAAATACAAAACCCAATAAAACTAAGACATTATTTAATTAAAAAGCTTTTAAATGACTTTTATTAATAATATTAAAGACACTATTGTCTGAAGCCAAAATATTTTTCCTATGAAAAATGATTTTTTTTTATTTCTAAATACAAAATGTGATAAATTTTTTAAATATTTTAAAATTAAGTTTGCAAATGCAGTTATTAAAATATTTAATTTTACAGATCATAAATTTGAAAGCTTATTACAATCAGCAACACGATAGTATTTTAAAATATTTTTTAATAAGAGAAAGGCCTTAAATGGCTTTGCTTTCCTTTGGCTAGCACATACCAAATTCTGTGACTGGTAGGTTGTCCATCTCAGGTTGGTGGTTACCATACACTAACAAGATTTAGAAAAAGTAGTTTCTATTTAGTGTGTTCTCTGTTATGTAGAAGCAAATGTAACCTCCATGTAAAAGAACGACCACATGCTTCACAAGAATATGGTTTCTCTCCAGTGTGTATTCGCACATGTTCTTTCCTTTTTTTTAGATTCTGTTTTAGGGATGGAAACAGTGCAGGCTTTGGACATATCTTCACTAAAGAAAAGTACAAAATAAAAAATACTAAACTTTTGAAAGTATTTACTTTTTAGTTAATATAAGCTGGTTCACTTAAAATATGAAAATACTGTCACTTCTGTCCTTCCATCCAATAAATTGCCCTGACGTCAACATATTGACATAAATGTCAATTCACACCTCCAAAACTAATCACCACCGTTAAACATGCTTTTCTTATTTACAGCTAAATTTTTTCTGCTAAATAATTACTGTTTGTTTCCCATTACATTAAGTAAAATTTAAATTTTCTAATTTTCCTAAAATAACTTTTGAAAAAAGTATAATTGGATTTTACAAGAGTTTTAGATTGAGAACTTCAATTTTGTTTACAAAGTCGTCAAAAAATTCAAAACAACACAGGATGTTTAACTAAAATTATGTATGTTCTAGGAAGGATTAAAAGATGCAAAATAATAATCAAAAAATACTTTGGTCTTTTCTCTTAATAATAACATAAACATTTAGACGATAAAGTTTTTATCAAGTTTGGGGGCTTTTTTCATCAGGGTTTGCTCTTTTTATAGCAAAGTATTGAAAGTCCTTATTATGCTTTCTGAAAATATAAAACTTAAAATACTATGAATTTTCTTCAATAGCATTTCATAAATTATTGAGTTATGTCTAATTTTTTTAATCCTTTCTACCACATTCAAAAATTTGGTTCATTTTTATTTCTTGCGTCAGCAGTGTATACATTTTAATTTTTTTTGTTTTAAGTCAGATTAATTTAACTTAAAATTTTCCGCAAATAATGTTTCAGAAAAATATATTGTAAAATTTTAAAAAACTAGAATTAAATTTGTTTACCAAAAATAGCAAGATTTTTTATTGCGTTTTCACTGACAAAAAAATTAAAAAAACACAACATTTTTCTCAATATTTTTAGCAATATAATTTCTGTTTGGAATACAACAGAGTATTTTGCTTACTGGAAATAGTAAAAAATTATTTTTCATTCCCCAAGCTTTTGATTAAAGCTAAGATGAAAGCTTTTTCATTTTCAAAACCTCAGTATCAAGAAATAAAATAAGAATAAAAAAAAAACCTAATTTCAAATGTAAATGAAATAAAGTATAAAAATAATTAAAGATATATTTAAAATAAAGGGTTGCCTCTCAAACAGACTTTTTTTTATCAAAATATAGCTCACAAAAAAGAATGGAGCACAAGTACACATCAAGTGCTCCAGGCATACATACATACATATATATATATATATATATATATATATATATAACACAAATACACATCAAGTGCTACAGACCAGGTGCAATCTTCAGCTGAGCACCGTGCTTCAGCAAGATTTTGGCCCATTAAGCTCAGTACCTTTCCACACGGTGTGCCCGCAACAGATGGATGATGTTACGTTGCAACCGGTCTATGTTAATTAAGTGCGACTCAATAAGAATTTTTGGGTAATCCATACACTTCCTTCCACTGCTTTTTCACCACATGTCTTTATCACCTTCTTCGGCTTTGGAATCCGAGCACACTTGAGGAATCTCTTTAAAGAGGTAGCAGGAAATCCTCTACAGCCAACCTCAAATGGCTCCAGAGTGCAGCTATATCCTCTCTCACGGACTTCAGCCACCAGTTCCTCATACCGAAGCAACTTTCTTTCATGCGCCTCCTCAATCCCTTCTTCCCATGCTACTGTCAGTTCGCCAAGCAACAGATGTTGCTTCTCGAAATCAATTAAGACCAGATCTGGTCTCAGACCAGACACAACGATCACCATTGGCAGTGTAGCGTCCACCAACACTCTTCACTTCCTTGAGTTTTCCGACCTGGTCTTCTGCCTTGTGACAGTCGCACCTTGCTTCGGGAAGGTTACCCTTCACAGGTCCAACAAGGGTATGGTAGCACTTCTTACAGCCGCTGCCACGACCTCCAGCACCAAGTTATGTCTGAAGGTGTACCAGCCATCCCGAAGCACCCTCAGACAGGTTGACAGCATGTGGCGCAGGTTTCCATAAGCACCACACAACTGGCAGGAGGGTGACTCCTGCATCTCTTCAAATTTGCCGGTGATGCTGCCACGTCATATGCCGTCTGTATGAGGAACTTCAAATGTCCTGTGTCTAGACACCACCAATCAGACCAACTCATCTGAACACCCTCAATACCCTCCCAGTTCAGCCATCGGCCCTGCTGAGCCTGCTGGACAATCCGCACTAACCATCTCTCCTCTTCGAGCTTTCGAACTCCCTGATCATACCGAAGCAACTTTCTTTCATGCACCTCTTCAAACCCTTCTTCCCATGCTACTGTCAGTTTGCCATGCAACAGATGTTGCTTCTCGAAATCAATTAAGACCAGATCTGGTCTCAGACCAGACACAACGATCTCCACTGGCAGTGTAGCATCCACCAACACTCTTCACTTCCTTGAATTTTCCGACCTGGTCTTCTGCCTTGTGACGGTCCCAAAATCTAAAAAATAGTTTATGAGCATAGGGGTAAAAAGTTTGAAAAATGTAACCGTTTATCATTAATATTATGTAACGCCATAGTTAAAAAATAAAACAGACAAAAAAATCATTTTAATTATATTAAAAATATATCATGTGATGATTTATATTAAACTTTTCTATTTTTGCTTAGTAAATATAGTCTTGCCTTAATAGCTTAATAATCTAACTTTGATGTTTGGAAGAGTTTTTGAAACGTTATAATTTAAAAAGAAAAATACAAACAATTTTTGTAAAAATTCATTATTCACCCAAAATAATTTTTCTCTTCTGACTATAATGTCCTTAAAATATATCATCTATAAGAGCATTTAAAAAGTTTCTCTAATTTAATAATTAGTTTTGCTGCAGTTTTTATTTTGCAATTTGAAGCCAATTTTAGAGAATTTTGTAAATGTTTTTAAAAATGTTGATGATTTACATCCTCCAAAGAGTCCTTTGAACTAATAAAGTGTTTTGTTAACGATTTTAATTTCTAGATATTTCATGAAATTAGGTGTGTGTTTGTGGGGGGGTTAACAGATGTAAAACAAAATATTCTTAACAGGATTTTCTAAAAAAAAATGATTTCAAAAATAAATTAATTTGTGAATAAATCCTGAAAGTTGCATCAGAATCCGAGAATTATTGGATTTTTGCAAAACATTCTTAAATTTCCTTTTAAAAATTAACAAATACTTTCAGCAATCTAATATTAATTTTATTTCTTTTGTTAAGTACTTTAGCTTTCTAGCTTTGTTTGAAGATGCTTTTTAGAAAAATAACAACATTTAAAATACTATAACAATAAAATAAATTTAAAATTTCATAAGTGAGACAGCAAAATTTTGTGAGAGAGGTAACTATAATTTTTACGTACATCACTTATGAAATATTAGTTTAATCATTTTACTTATTTTTATACAGTCATCCCACGTTTATCGCTGTTAATCAGTTACAGACCCTACCACAATAATTTTGTAGTTAGTAAATCTGTTTATGGCTTTTGACATTAACCCTGTGTAGAAGTCAAGTGATTTACCTGCTAATATGGCTGCCTTCTAGTGTCCTCTTGGAATATTGATTGTATATAAATACAATTTTGGCACATGGCCTAAAAAGGGAGAGGAGTTGAGGCTGGTCGACACTAACTATCCTATACCTAGGTAATCCGATTCACAACCCATTCACTCATTACAATTTTCACACTCACCATAAAAACTCATCAGTCACCACTCAATCCTCCATACACCATAATACCGCATCCTCTCAAGGGGGACCTACAAAACACGCCCCATGCCATAAAAATTTAATGATAATAAATTATTATACATAAAAATCTAATAATGAAGAATGAGAGGGGAGGGAGATGAACCCAATAATAAACTAAAAATCAACACAAAGTAAACTAAACATAACTGATGTTAGTAGGGCCCGTCCTACCCTTAAAAAGGAGAGGCTGCTGTATTCTGCCATTGGGCGAAATGAAGAAGCTCTCTCACTAAGGGAGTGGGAAAAGGATAAGAAATTATATGGCCGTAGGAAAATATAAAGCTGACCCGTTGAGATAAAAGTGGCCAAAAAGTGGGGAGGTTGGGAATCTCAACCTGGATCATAACCAAAGATGTGGCTGGGGACAGGCCGGGAACAACACTTACTCACATTAACTAGGTACACAAGGCTTGTCTAACCTAACCAAGGGGAGGGCTCCACAGGAAACAGCCCCGATGTGACATAGGTAAACCTAAAAGAGAAAATCAAGGCTAGCCCCATTCGAAAAAACCAAGCTTGCCTCACTCACCCACCTTTTGCTAAAGACTGTCGAATGCAAGCATTTTCTATCAGTTCTGATCTTCATCTTGAGCTGATGCTCAAAGAATCAGATCAGATCCTGATGAGAAAGACGGTTGCCTCGCAAGACTGTCGCGTCGTCCAAATCTAGACATGAAATAACAACCCTGTAGTCACCTTTACATTTATATTACCCAATATATTAGACAAAATATGAGAAAATAAGACATAGACGTTACAAATATATTATTATTGTACAATGAAAAGTCTATACGTGTACATCACTTCATCATTGAACAAGTTGCATTATTTAGTGTGAACCTAGGAAAAGAATGCAACTTGTTTGATGAAGAGATGGAGTGCACAACAAAGGTTACTTCTCTAAATCATTTGTATAAACAATCTTTAAAACCTTGGAAGGACTCATAAGTATAATTTGATCTTTTCTTTTCAGCACATCCTCGAAATCAATTATCCTTTTCGTATATCAATCAATTATCTTTGTATATAGTTCTGGTTTTGTTGTCAAAAATGAAATTTGACTTTCTTGTAATCAAATACTATTGCCTTGTAGTTTTGAACAATTTTTTTTGTGGACTTCTTTGTACCAACACGCAGCCAAACACATCACTAACAAGTGATCCACAGAAAACCTGCAACAATACAAGACCGCAGTCAACCACAAAGCAGCAAGTGACTGCGATATGATTTTTTAATGAAAATATCGGAAAAAACAATGATAGGGTGAAGCTATGAAAGTCGAACTGCGAAGTGGGGGAAGGACAACTATTATCTCAGTTTATATATATATATATATATATATATATATATATATATATATATATATATAATGCTGTTTGATAAAAGTGACTCACCTGATTTTTTTTTTTTTTAATTAAAATTTTTTTGTCTATTGTTTTTGGGGTCAAACTAATTTTTAATCTTACTAATATAAAGACCCCTTCCCAACCACCTAGTAAAAAAGTTTACTCACCCTAAGGTATTCTATTGATAATTATAATTTTGGATATAAATGAGATTTAGGGAAAAACTCTGTGCAAAAAAAAAGTGACTCACTTATTTCCTGCAACTAGTAATCAATAGAAACATAACCGAACAGCTTTTAATAACAATATCACCTAACACGGAAAATATAGAAATCTTAGATTCAAAACTTTATGGATTATTCTAATTCAGTTTTTTAAAAAATGAAAACAATTCTTGTAAATGTTTGTTATTTATAAAGGTGGAGGTAATTTATAGGTGGAGGTAATTTAATTATCAATTCCATAAGTTCATTATCAATATTTTCCATTTTTTTTTTTTTTTTTTTAATAAATTTCATATGAAAATAAAAAAAAGTGTATTGGTCTGAGAAATTTTCATCACTGCCTTATGCATGCGCACGCGTATATATATATATATATATATATACACACACACACATACTTCAATAAAAGTGACTCACCTGATTCTTTTTTACTTAAAAGTTTTTTGTCTATTGTTTTTGGGGTCAAACTAATCTTACTAATATAAAGACCCCTTCCCAACCACCTAATAAAAAACGTTTACTCACCCTAAGGTATTCTATTGATAATTATAATTTTGGATATAAATGAGATTTAGGGAAAAACTCTGTGCATAAAAAGTGACTGACTCATTTCCTTCAACTAGTAATCAATAGAAACATAACTGAACAACTTTAAATAAAGAATAATAGAGGTATAATTTATTTATAATTGGTAATATAGTTTGAAATATTTAATCTATGGGTCCTCCTTTATTTTGAATAATCTTTTCAACACTTTTTGGCATTGACTTGATTAGGTTCTGGCAAATCTCATCTCCTAGCATTGAATTCCATTCAGATATGAAATTCACAATCAAATCCTCTTTGTTGCTCAACTGCTTTCTCGAGAGCCTGTACTTTATAATGCTCCATAAGTTTTCTATGGGGTTGAGGTCAGGAGATTGGGGCAGCCATGTCATAACACTCACCTGCTTCTCATCAAAGTATTCCTTCATCAATTTTGGTTTGTGACAGCATTACCCTGCATGAAAATTAGCTTGGTGGGGTCGATTTGCACCCATTCAGCAGAAGGGAGCAGACAAGACTCTAAAATTCTCTTGTACTGCTCGCTCCTGAGGGTCTTTTCAATAGGTTTTAAGAAACCAGTTCCATGAAAAGAAAAGCATCCCCAGAACATTATACTGAACGGATGCTTGACAGTACTTACTGCTAAATTCAAAGAGCTTTCAAAGTTTCTTCTTCGGATTTTAGATCGCTTATCCTTTGAATTTAGCATAACTTTCGTTTCATTGGAGAAGAGAACATTTAAGAAAAAAATCATGTGAGTCACTTTTATCAAACAGCACTATATATATATATATATCTGAATATATATATATATATATACATACACACACACACATCATATTTCAGTCTTTCATATTTTATTTTCAGTTACTGTTCCATCGAGAAACTTTATCCCACCAACATGTAAGTAAATTAAATATTTCTCCTATTCTTCGGTGTGAATAAATAATAATAAAATAGAACAATGATAACAAAAGATTGTATAAAAGTTATGTGAACAAGAGAAGATTCGTTCCTACCGTAGATCTTATTAGGCAAAATTATTCTCAGTTTATAAATTTTAAATTTCATAACTGAGAAAGTAAAAGTTAATAAGTAAAATACCGTATCATTTCTTATAATGTGTTAATTTCTTTATTCCTTACTTTTATATTTTATTTAATCATAGTCCACTGACAATAAAATATTTGAATGCAAATCATTTAAGACTTGCCATTGCTGACATTCCCTTCATGGGAGACTTAGCAGATGATCTTCTCTTAGCCTCTGACGAAAATGATGCTTTGGTTATATTTATATTTAGTTGCATTCTCAGATCAATTTTCATCTCTTGTGTTTGTGCCATTGCTGACATTCCCTTCTGGGGAGACTTAGCAAAGGATCTTCTCTTAGGCTCTGAGGAAAATGATGCTTTGGTTATATTTATATTTAGTTCCATTCCCAGATCAATTTTCATCTCTTGTGTTTGTGCCATTGCTGACATTCCCTTCTTGGGAGACTTAGCAAAGGATCTTCTCTTAGGCTCTGAGGAAAATCATGCTTTGGTTATATTTATATTTAGTTGCATTCCAAGATCAATTTTCATCTTTCGTGTTTGTGCCATTGCTGACATTCCCTTCTTGGGAGACTTAGCAAAGGATCTTCTCTTAGGCTCTGAGGAAAATGATGCTTTGGTTATATTTATATTTAGTTGCACTCCCGGATCAATTTTCATCTCTTGTGTTTGTGCCATTGCTGACATTCCCTTCTTGGGAGACTTAGCAAAGGATCTTCTCTTAGGCTCTGAGGAAAATGATGCTTTGGTTATATTTATATTTAGTTGCATTCCCAGATCAATTTTCATCTCTTGTGTTTGTGCCATTGCTGACATTCCCTTCTTGGGAGACTTAGCAAAGGATCATCTCTTAGGCTCTGAGGAAAATGATGCTTTGGTTATATTTATATTTAGTTGCATTCCCAGATCAATTTTCATCTCTTGTGTTTGTGCCATTGCTGACATTCCCTTCTTGGGAGACTTAGCAAAGGATCATCTCTTAGGCTCTGAGGAAAATGATGCTTTGGTTATATTTATATTTAGTTGCATTCCCAGATCAATTTTCATCTCTTGTGTTTGTGCCATTGCTGACATTCCCTTCTTGGAAGACTTAGCAAAGGATCTTCTCTTAGGCTCTGAGGAAAATGATGCTTTGATTATATTTATATTTAGTTCCATTCCCAGATCAATTTTCATCTCTTGTGTTTGTGCCATTGCTGACATTCCCTTTTTGGGATACTTAGCAAAGGATCTTCTCTTAGGCTCTGAGGAAAATGATTCTTTGGTTATATTTAGTTCCATTCCCAGATCAATTTTCATCTTTTCTGTTTTTGCCGTTGCTGATATTCCATTTCTTTTTTTTTTTTTTTTTTTTTAAGAGAGAGAGATTTCACAAAGGATCTTTTCTTCGGATCTGAGGAAAATAATGGTTTGGTTTTATTAAACGCAGATACCTACAGCAGATAATGAACTTTGTCATTGACGTTTGTCCATGATGACTTCTAAAACATCTTAAAAAATCATTAGATATTTTTCAAAATCCATATTTGAATTGTTACTGTACTGGCACTTTTTTTAATCTTATCCATTTCATAAGATATGATGGTGAGGCCATCATGTTTCACCTCAAAGTGTTTGATTTTCATTGGCAGTGGCTGCTGCTGCTGCATGATAGGATGAATAATTATATGTATCTGTCATAATATAGACTGCTTTCATATATTATTCACTGCTCTTATTAATATATCAATTATGTTTTTTTCTTCACAGATACCAAGGAAGAAAAGACATTTCACTTTCCATGAAAATTCCTACATGGTTCATGTGAAAGTCATGGATCTACCTTGTCAAAAGCATGACAAGAACTTTACCTGGCAAGAAATAATGTACTTTGAAATATGTGGTTTATCTTTATACAAAAACACATTCAGTGTTATGTATGAATAAACTGTTGTGACGTTGAATATAATAGACCAAATGGAAACACATATTACGAAAAAACCATATTCTTGTGAAGTTTGTGGATGTACATTTTCACAGAAGCCAAGTTTGGTCAAACATATGCAAATACACACTGGAGAAAAACCATATACTTGTGAAGTTTGTGGATCTGCATTTTCAGACAAATCAAATATGGTCAAACATATACGTACACATACTGGAGAGAAACCATATTCTTGTGAAGTTTGCGGCTATGCATTTTCAGACAAGTCAAGTATGGTCAAACATATTCGTACACATACTGGAGAGAAACCATATTCTTGTGAAGTTTGTGGATCTGCATTTTCAGACAAGTCACGTATGGTCAAACATATGCGTACACACACTGGAGAGAAACCATATTACTGTGAAGTTTGTGGATCTGCATTTTCACTGAAGTGTAATTTAGTGAGACATATGCGTACACATACTGGAGAGAAACCTTATTCTTGTGAAGTTTGTGGAATTGCGTTTTCGCAGAAACCAGATTTGGTTAAACACATATGTGTACACACTGGAGAGAAACCATTTTCTTGTGAAGTTTGTGGGTCGTCATTTTCACGCAAGTCAAATTTAATGAGACATATGCGTACACACACTGGAGAGAAACCATTTTCTTGTGAAGTTTGTTGGTCTGCATTTTCACACAAATCAAATTTAGTCAAACATATGCATACACACACTGGAGAGTGACCATTTTCTTGTGAAGTTTGTGGATTGTCATTTTCACTAAAATTGTATTTAGTGAGACATGTGTATACAACCTGGAGAGAAAATATATTCTTGTGAAGTTTGAGGATCTGTATTTTCACTGAATCTGAATTGATCAGTTATGTGTACACACACTGGAGAGAAACTATATTCTTGTGAGTTTTGTGGATCTGCATTTTCACGAAAGTCGCATTCAATGACACATACTGATACACATACTGGAGAGAAGCCATATACTTGGGAAATTTGTGGATCTGCATTTTCACAGAAGTCTCATTTAGTGACACATGCATACACACACTGGAGAGAATATTCTTGTGAGGTTTGTGGATCTGCATTTTCACAGAAGTCTCATTTAGTGACACATATGCATACACACACTGGAGAGAAACCATATTCTTGTGATGTTTGTGGATTTGCATTCTCAGTCAAAATAGAGTGAATTTTTGATGTTTGTCTCTCTCCTGGACAATAAAAATGAATTCTACACCTATTCTACTTCCTCTTTCTCTTTGATCTTGTCAGTTTTACTCATGATTGTCTCACCCTTCTTTTTCCCTGAGTTAAATCCTTTTGTTTTACAGATATTAACACAACTTGTGCATACGTCTGTCCCACCTTTATCTCCTTCCAAAAAAGCTACCTTTTTTTGAGTAGTGGCCATGGCGTTCTATACTCCAGGCCAAGTCATGGCGCAACTGAGAGCCAGGACTGGAGGCCTATTGAAAAATGTAAGATTTTCAGAAATTTTAGAAGAAAATGAAGTCGACCACTTTATGAAATACTTAGAATAACATTTTTATTCACACCTGAGGATAATAGGATGTGTTGAAAGATAAATAAATGAAAATATGTATTTTTGCTATGAACACTGATAATTATTAAACAACACAAAGGGGTAATTATGATTTCTGGTAAAAGATATATTGAATCAGAAATTTATATTATTTACAGGTGTCACTGAATCCTTTATTCAATCTATTCCCTGTGAGTGAATAAAGACTTTGGTTTAAATTTACATTACAGTTACTGGGTTTGACAAACTGAACCCGAGAAGGCTGGAAGACATCAGCCGAAGTGTGTACATAACAATCAATCATCGCAGAAATATAGACAAATAAAACAAAATCATTCTAGGAAAGTTTCAAAACTTTTAGAGCTGGTTCTTTTTCTGATCTAGGTGTGCCATGTTTTCAAAAATTTTTCAAAACTATATTTGCAAAAATAGAAGCATGCTTTTTCTCCATGTTGAAAAAAATGAAACTCACAAATAAGCATAAAAATGTTACTTAATGATTTATAGCAAACCTTTTCCTTTATTGTATGGAAAAGGATGAAACAAAAAAATAACCATTGACAAGTGTGGTCAGAAGGAACTTTTAGTTTTCCACGGTCAATTAATTTGGTATATTTTCCATACTTTTCATAATAAAAATGGGTTTCACATTCACTGGGTTGATTATCATTTCTTGTAATATATCCAGCTATGTACACAAGAGCCATTTTTATTTCATTGGAAAGAGATGGTTCTAAATTTTCCAGATTGTCAAATATTTCTGAACCTTCCTCACAAAGTTTATAATCACAAGATGTACATTGGTGACCTGGATTAACATCAAATTCATCAATATTTACATTTTGATTTAAAAGTAAAGATGTCTGCTTAATATGCAGCTTTTCAATACATTGTTGAACATTTATAAAGTAGGTGCCACCTGATCCTTGGCAAAGTTTACCAAATTCTTTTTCTAATGGATCAGTTGAAAATTGCCCAAGTAGTACATATTTATGACTTGTAGCTAAAAGGTGTCGACATAGACTAACAATTCCATTGCAAGTATGATGTATGGCAGTAGCAGTGTTTTGGGATAATTGTTTTTTACAATTACCTTGACTGCCAGCCATATTAAGAGCCATTTTACCAAATTCAATGATAAAATCAAGTCGGGTGTCATTTGGAGATCTGATTTCAGCTTGTAGAGGATCATTATGTAATTTATCAATTTGAAGGGATTTAACATTTAAAATTTTCCACCATGTCAAAACCTTGTTTATGAAGAGGGCAGTATCATTCTTACCTGCACTTATTTCAGACTGAGTGAGAAGTGCATTATATGTTTTTTCAGAAAACACTCTGAGGCAAGTAGAAACCCGTTGTCTTTCTATTGGCTTTGGAGCAATGGAAATTTCATTTAAATCTGAAAGTTTGACTAGTCTTTCAGATTCAAAACGATATAACTGTTTAAGATGTGTCCATTTTGCAACTCGACTTACTCCATTATCATCAAAGATTAGTTCTCCTGTTTTTTCTGTCAGCCACAAATTGCGAATATTTTTCAACAGATGAACATAATCAAAAAGCAAATGTTTATTATCTTCAGTTAACCAAGGTTTTTCAGGAAGTGTAGGATATAATTTAAAAAAAAGCTTGTTTTACGCGCTTGCCATCACATATAATAGCCTTTACATCAGCTGGTACAGATGTGATGGCTTGGACTGTTAACTCAATTTGTTCAAATAAAAAGGCAGATGTTAATTTTGAAATTGGAATCAATTTTGTAAGAAAATTTGGACCCCCATTGAGACATATCAACATTATACCAAGTACTGTTTGAGCAAGTACAGATGGATTGTCAACTGATTTACCAAATAGTTGTTTGCCATGATATAGCAACATCTTTTTGATATATACTTCATCATGGAGAATTATGCACCCTTTTTGACTGGTATTAAGAATATTAAATATAGATAACAAAAAAGATTTTTCTTTAAGTTTTGAAACTTTTGACGTCATCCTTCCTAATGTTGCTAATGAGGGTAATTGAAAATCATATCTTAATTCATTATACAATGTCCATGCATAGTACCCAAAAGCACACACAACTATATCTGAGCTGTATTTTATTCCAACCATTTTGGGAGCCATTGCTAAAAATTGTTGACTCAGGATATTTTTCTTGTGATCAAAAGCCATAGAATTTAAATATCGGATGATTTCTTCCAGTTTTGACCAAGTATCAACTGTATTTATACGAGTTTTGGACAGGCTGCTAATATAACACTTAACTCCATAATGAAATGTTTCAAAGCACAAATTGTTATAAATTTTCAACATAAAGAGAGGAATACCATCAATAGATTTTGATGATTGAACAGTTAAAATATTTTCATCCAAAAATGCTACAACTGGACATATAAAGTCTTTTTTGTTGTTAAGCAGACTTTCTTTCAAATTTGTATAATTAATTTTATCTAATTCTAAAAAAGCATTAAGTTCATCAGCAATTTGATTTCTAACAGTACTGGAAGTTTTTTTTATATTCCTTTGAACAGCTGAGGGTGTTGGTATTTGACTACTTGGCACACCTGGCCATACAGATGGTGGATTTCTTGGACGTATTTTTCCATTAACTTTTATGGTATCAAAATTTGAAGGCCAATGTTGTTGACAAATAACAGTATTGTTAGTAACATTTAGATTGGCATTTGGAACTGATTTTATCCATTGCTCTCTCTTGTCTTTGTTTTTTGGAAAACGATAAACTGGTATTTTATTAATCTCACCACACATAGATTTTTGTCTTGCTGGCTTCTGTAATTTGTCTTGCGAGCAAACACACAGCACTTCCGGGGCATGGCTAGGAATTAAGTAGTATCTGAAATGGTAGATTAAACATCTTTAACAAATATTTCTCTTACTACTTCAATTTAGGAGTAAATTTTCAAGCTAAATTAATTATACTCTTAATTACAGCTTTTATCCATGCACCCTGCCAAAATACACACAATTAATTAAAACCAAAAATTTTAGAGAGTTGCCTTCAGCTTGAGAATCCACTTCTTAATTTAAAAAAAAAATGGTGGGGGGGGGTATGGTTTTGTTTGAAGTATACTGTCAGGTTTGCAGTTTTGCACAATATTATTAATCATTTAATTATCAACAATAAAACTGTTTTTAATCAAACAAAAAATAGTAATAGTTGCATAGGGCCATTAAACTAGAAATTGAAAAATTCAATTTGAAGTTGAATGTTATTATTGTTATTTTTTTCTTTAATTCTAATAAGTAAAAAAATACTTACAGTTCACCAAATGGTAACTAATGTAATAAAGATAATCATTTTAACTTTAACTTCGGAAACAAAAGCGCGAAGAAATTCGTTTGTTTTGTTTGTTTTTCTTTACTTTTAATGGAAATGTTGGATAAAGTTTTAATAAAGAAATGTTAATGAACCTTTCTCTATTAAAATTTTATTCAAATTTATTATTCAAACTTAAACTTTTAATAGAAAAATGTTGACTTATGCTAATTTTTTATCATGGTTAAAAACTTGAGAAGATTAAACTTTAATTTCGTTGATGTTGTTTTACTTTTCACTCAGTCATACTAACAATGTTTTTTTT
This sequence comes from Acanthosepion esculentum, assembly GCA_964036315.1. Classification (NCBI taxonomy): domain Eukaryota; kingdom Metazoa; phylum Mollusca; class Cephalopoda; order Sepiida; family Sepiidae; genus Acanthosepion; species Acanthosepion esculentum. The sequence continues at coordinate 2,131,741 of OZ038479.1, read as the reverse complement.
AGCGATATCAAAAATAAATATCAAATTAAGTAATGACATTGAATTTATGAAAAAAAACAAAACATTTTTAATTCATTTTGTAATAAAAATAAAATAGTTTTCTTTACGTCTTTGAAGAAACTAAATTAAATTCTGTTCAAATTTGTTAAACATTTTGTTTTGCTTCTTAAAATAACACAAATTACTCAAAAAGAATTGCATTTTATCAATAAATAATTCTTTAAACTTTAATCAAAAAATGTTGAACAAACTTTAAGAGGGAAAATGCCAAAAATGAATTAAAATTTAATTAAAAAATGTTAAGGCTTTAAACTTTTAAGTAAATCTTTTTGTGCCAGTAAATTTAAGCACCAAAGTTTACTTTTTACAATTTAAATATAAATAATGTATGGACTCAAACTAAAAAATAATCAAATATACTTACTTCAGATAAATAAGTTAAATGATATTCCAACCAAAGGTAAAATTAAAAGATTCCTTTGAATTTCTCGAGCCAACAACATAAGAGTACACAGTACGCAGCAGTTCGCTCAAACGATCTAATTGTCAGCCGGCCTCCAGTCAATCGAAGTCGCTACGTTATGCAGAGGCCTGTTAATATAGAATGCCATGGTAGTGGCTCACAAAATATAAATGAATATGCATCAGTTATGACATTTGTACTAAATATAACAAAACCTGCACATCACAGCTTGAACAAATGCACCAACTTTTGGTGCCTCACAATTACTAACTAAACTTACTAATCCTAACCCCCAGTTAACTACCACTTAATTTGAAGAAATTTTTCTAGAAATTAAATTCTCTGCCTGTTAATGTGTTAAAAGAGGTTGGAGAATTTAAATCCATTATTTTTGTA